>PYAF01004795.1:33362-49255 GCA_007407185.1 Glycine tomentella
GCGCCATATGCCAGAACCACCGTAAACTTAGATTCATGCTTAACTAAGCTTAACATATACTTATGAATTCAAACTATTACATTTTGGCGCCATCACTGCCAATCCTGGCGCCACCGGCGCCGCACCCTTAACAGGGTTTTCTAACCTGAATCCCCGCGCTATCGCGCGGGGTTAAGCGCCGAAAATAAAAGTCCTTACATTATTCAACTGACGTAATCTACTCACAATATCATGGTCCCATCTTTCTTCTTCACTAACAACACTGGTACATCCCATGGAGACACACTGGGTTTCACAAACTGCTTATCCAACAAATCTTCTAACCGTATTTTTACGCTCGGCTAACTCTATAGGAGACATCCTATAAGGGCTATGGATATGGATCCGACATCAGGTACCAAATCTATAGAAAACTTTATCCCTCTCTCAGGTGGTAAAATGGATATATCCTCTGAAAACATTTCTGGAAATTCTATAACAACACAGAGCTCAACCATAGAAGCCTTGATCTCTACTTCCAGGTTAGACAAGATCATGTACACTTAAGCATTTTCTTTCAAAGATGTCACAATTTGGTTGGCATAGATAAACATCATATCCCTACTCACTTCAGAACCAATAAACATCACAATTTTATGAAAATAGTTTAACAAAACATGTTTGGAAAACACCAATCCATACCCAGAATAACATCAATTTGGCTGAGAGGCAAACAAATCAGATCAATAAAGAGTTTTCTACTAGAAATCTCTCTACAGGACAATTCAAACACACATCAAAAGTTAAAATTAAACCACTAGTCGGGTTTTCACAACAAGATTAACACATAAAGCTTAAGTTTCTTCTCTATTCTGATTCGCCATAGCCTGGGCTAAGACTTGGAGAACATCAACTATTTCACAATCATTCTTTCCACACATCACTCCCTGCACACCCCAGGAAATGAGAACATGGAAGGAATACACACAAGAAGAAGGAATAAGATAATTCCACACCTACTTACAAGTCACTACTTAATTATTATTAAGAGTTGATGCCTCGAGAAATCACTTTTCTACAACAGTCCTTTCTCAAGACATTAACACTCATTCTTTACTCTTTGTATTCATAACCCATGCAAAACAACAATGTGCATAAGTATCAAACACCAACAACCCAAGCAACTACAAATTAGTCAAATACTCAAACATCAAGCATCCAATCAAGCAACCACAAAATGCACAGAGAAACACAGTAGACTCACAACTCACCGGCCGAAAAGGTTCTACCTGCTCTGATACAACTAATGTAACAACCCACCTCATTGCTACGATATCACAACTCTAAATGTGTAATTTTCAACTTTTAATGAAAGCTCCATTAATTTGATTATGAAAATTAGGGTAAATTTTTTCGCGATAATATACTCATCAAACAACGCACACATACATAAATAAATACATACATATAAATATATTAGACAAATACGTTTCATCTATATGTCAAAACATAATCCAGTTTTTACACACATATATATAAGCTTGAGATTACATGTCCGACATAGAGAAATAAGGTACCAACTAAGAAAGAGTTGATAACAAAACACAACTCCCTCCCAAAATATATTCCAACATTGTCACGTTGTCTTGGCGGCTCCAACAAAAGAAATCTCTCTCCAATATCAGCTACTGCTGATCATCTGCTTACACGAACAAAGGTTCCCATATTTAAACAATAACATTTATAAATGTACAAAATATAAAATAATTATAATTAAGATTCATCCACGAATTTCATATGGGTTCAGATTACCTAGTTTCTTAAATGCCTACTCGGACTACAATCAAATCATGATGTAGGTGACCAAGAAAAAACATCATTCATCATTGATGGAGCTAGCTTTTGCTACAAGGTAATGCCTTTTGGCCTAAAAAATGCAGGTGCCACTTATCAGAGGCTCATCGACAAAGTTTTCAAGGAGAAAATAAGAAAGAATGTCAAAGTATATGTAGATGACATGGTGGTGAAGTCACTCTCTCGTTACTTACTTGCTCGTGACTTGGTTGAGATCTTTGTAGAGCTTAGAAAACACATGAGGTTAAACCATGAAAAATGAACTTTTGGGGTTGGAAGACGTAAATTCTTAGGTTTTATGTTAACCTATAGATGAATAGAAGCAAATACAGGCAAGTAGAAAGTTATTATAACAATGTGAAGTCTAGAAAGCGTGAATGAAGTGCATAAACTAACAGGAAAACTTGCCTCTCTTTATCGATTCTTACAAAAGATGGTAGAAAAGGAAAGACCATTCTTCAAGCTACTAAAGAAGTCACAAAATGATTTTCATTGGGATGAAGAATGAGGGAAAATGTTTATAGAAATCAAGAATTATTTGGGAACCTCACCCATGTTGACTCGACCTACTTCAGGTGCTGATCTTTTACTCTATTTATCTGTTTTTAATACAACCATCAGTTCAATATTAATGCAGAAAGATGACAAAAGGCAATTACCAATCTACTTTACTAGTAAAGTCTTACAAGAGGTTGAACAAAGGTACTAGATAATTGAAAAACTGAAATTATCGCTAGTGAATTTGGAAAGGAGGTTGCGCCTATATTTCCAAAGTCATCAGATCAAAGTCAAGATCGACCACCCTATTAGACAAGTCCTTCGAAAGCCAGAGCTCACTGGAAGGATGGTCTCATGGTCGTAGAGCTATCTGAATTCAGACTAAAATTCGAGCCACGAGGACCCATTAAAGCTCCATGCTTGGCTAACTTTATAGTAAAGCTTCCCCCTAAACCAAGTAGTAGCGATGGAGATGATTGATGGATGTTCTATGTTGACGAAGCATGCAACCCCAAGGGCAACAGAACAGGAATCACCCTTTAAGGACCTGGGGATATTTCCCTTGAGCAATCATTAAGGTTTGATTTCAAAACCTTTAACAATCAGGCTGAATATTAGGTTTTGATTGCAAGACTAAAACTAGCAAACAAAGTTGGAGTGAAGAAAGACAGATGCAGGAATGACTCCAAACTTGTCACTGGCAATGTGAATGGAGATTTTCAAGCCAAAAACATATAAATGCATAAGTACTATTATATAACAATGCATTTGATTAGTTGTTTTGACGAGTATGAGCTCAAATACATTTTCAGATAAAACAATGAATGAGCAGATGTAACGACTCGCCTCGTCGCTACGATATCACTACTCTAAACATGTAATTTTCAATTTTTAATGAAAAATCCATTAATTTGATAGTGAAAATGAGAGAAAATTTTTCGCGATAGTACATTCATAAAAAATGCACACATACATAAATAAACACACACACACTCAAACAAATATATATATATATTAAACAAATACATATCATTCACATGTCAAAACATAATTTAGTTTTTACATATATATATATATATATATATATAAGCTTGAGATTACATGTCCGATCAAAGAGAAACAAGGAACCAACTAAGAAAGAGTTGATAACAAAACACAACTCTCCCCCAAAATAAATTCCAACGTTATCATGTCGACTTGACAATCCTAAGCAATCCTGTTCTCTCTCCAAGAATGCTTAAAATTCATAAACTCTTCCCTCCTAGGGATATCCAACAAGTCACTGCACCCCCCATGTACATACACAACATACAATGACATTGTCAAGATCAACATTATCTCTCATCAATGTCATCATGAACATCAACATCATCTCATCTCAATGTCATAATCAACATCAATATAATCTCAATCTTAATGTCATCAACAACATCAACATCATTTCAGTTCAATATTATCTCATTTCAACATTATCAACCATATCAACATTATTTCATTTCAACAACATCAACATCATTTCATTTCAATATCATCTCATTTCAATATTATTAACATCACAAGCAATCACATTCCACATATATACATATAACACATGCTTGAGATTCACATTCCCCAGGTCTTCAGACCATACAAATCTCATACATTCACAATCCATAATACCACAAGATTGATATTTTCGGAAAATTCTAAATTAAAGAAGAGGATTACAATATAGAAAACAAACTCTTATGTCCATTTAAAAATTTAAAGAATTCAATAGAAGAACATATTATAGAATTTTGGGCAGAGTCTCCTCTGTAATTAAGACTTTTCCAAAAAATTCAATCATTACAACAACAACATTATTCATAGTTTTATCCATCAATAAGAAATTCAGCGCATCCCATTAGTTAAAAACACAATTTTTCTTGAAAACCAGCACACAATAGGGACAAACATACATCTCCATAATTGGGTTCCCTGACCCCCAACTATGGTATCAAAATTTGTAACCAACAATAAACTCCCATCACCTATATATAAATTCTCCCATTAGCTCCTTATAGCGTTGTTTTGAGATCTCTCAAGTTCACGTGCTTTAACCCAACATAGAGCTCTTGATAGGATTTTCTTCCAAATTTTACCAAAATATGCGTCTGGAATGCTTCAAGAGCTTGAGGAATAAAGTTGTTATCTTCTAATAGAAGATTTTGGATGAAAAAATGATAGGTAAATTTGGTGAAAAAGGTTGCAGTTTGATTGAGAAGAAAAGAAGATAAATTGAAGCAAAAGTGAAGAGGTATAAGGAGAAAGTCAATGTGAGGTAGAGAAAAAAAGCTTGGAACGTGCAGAATTTTTAATTTAAGGGAGTATTTATAGTAGGAAAATTAGTTAGGATGGAAAGAAATTAGTTAGAAGGTAACTTAGTTAGTTCCTAGTTTGGTTCCAATGGAACTAAGTAATCATGACCTAAAGATATTTTAATTCTATGCATTAAATGCATGCTTCCTAAGCAAAAAGCAAAGATTCCTTCATTAAATTGTTAATTGCACGTGGAAGGCTTCTTGAAGATGATTGGTTTTGTTTATTTCATGCACATAAGGGATTGGCTTCATCATGAAAGTCACGTATACACATACACACACAAGGATCCATTTCCATTTCTATTGGTTTTGCTATAAAAAAAAAAAAATCACGTACACAAGAAGCATGCTTTCCCTAAGGTATTTGTAAGATTATTTAAATCTTCAAGGATAAGCTTGTCTCCTTGTCTTCTTCTAATTTTGGTGTTTACTTAAAAACTCACGTACACATGCAAGTGGCTGAACCTATGTTGAGTGTTTATACCACTTGTAATTCATGTGCTTTCCAGTTAAGGTGATGGCTACTAAGGTGTCATTCATCTAAAATCTTAAGCCTTTATTTAATCCCATATTCCTCATAGCTAGATCTCTTTATGTTGCTAAAATTTTGTTTCTTACTTTAACTTAAATAATCATGATTAAATCTATCTAAGCACTTCTAAACTTGCCACTTGGATCCATTAGTTTCCTATCCTATCTTTCTTGTGATGTTTATCTGTTACTAAGAGTAATTTGGTAATTTATCATCCTAGGGGTATTTATGTAATTTCTTATTCAAGTTTCTACAAAAATATCTAAGGCAAAATATCTAAGGGTATTATTGTAATTTTTACCTCAAGGGTATTATTGTAATTTTTACCTCAAGGGTATTTTTGTAATGTCAACTTCAAGGAAAGGGTAATATAGTCATTCTCTTTTAAGCATTTTTGTAATTTCTCTTTTTATCTCTAACTAACATATATTTTCAGTTATCAAAATTTCAGGGCATTACAACAGACATACTGTCAAATTTGGCAAGTTCTAAAAAGTCAGGCCAACATAGAACATTCATACAAGAAACACTCATTACACCAAGCATAGATAGATCCAATATCTTTGTCAGTCAAATTGGTAGTGAGTCTTGGATGAGCCCTACATGGAGTTATCTAGTGACAATCAATCACCAGAAGGCAAGATCGATGCCAAGAAAGTGAAATTGAAATCAGCCCATTCTGTTATCATTGATAGAGAAGTTTTTCGATGAGGAATGTCTACTTATTTATTGAAATGCTTGAATGATGATGAAGCCCAGTATGTCATGAACAAAATTCACAAGGGCATCTGCTGCATGCACTCAGGAGGAAGGAGTATGGAATGGGTTCTCCGAGTTAGTTATTATTAGGCAACAATGCATACTAATGGTGCAAAATATTCAAAGAAGTGCAAAAAATGCCAAAAGTTCAAAACTTTCACCATGCACGATAAGAGAAGTTTAAGGCAGAACCACTTGCCAAAATCACTGCTCAGAAGATTCAGAAATTCACATGGAGATCGTTGATCTATAGACACGGCCTTCCTTTTGCCATATTTATAGATAATGGTAAGCAATTCATAGACAAAGGATATGAACAATTCCTACAACATCTCGACATTAAACACTTAGTGTCTTTTATTGAACATCCCCAAACCAATAGGCAAGCAGAAGTAGCAAACATGGTCATCCTAACAAAGATGAAGAATAGGATGGGAAAAAAAAGGTCTTTGGGATGAGGAAACGCCTAGTATACTATGGGCATAGCATTGCACTCCACAATCCACAACAATGGAAACTCCTTTCATATTGACTTGACTTACTAATGCCATGATCCCAGTTGAGGTTGACGAACCCTTAGCAGAAGAGAATTCCAAGTTGGCGATCTTGTATAGAGAATAAGAGGAGAAGTAAAGAGGGATCATGCTAAAGGAAAACTATCTTCGAACTTGGAAAGACCCTTCAGAATCATTACAACATTGGAAAATGGTGCATACCGACTTGAAGAGCTTGCTGGAAAGGTCATTCCAAGAATCTAGATGCAACGCATTTGAAGTGATACTTCAGCTAAAAAACAAGGTGTCATACTCTTTTTACTACTTTAGTCTTAATGCGTTTTGGTTAAAGAGGTTTTAATGAGGTGCACTTAGGTCACATTGTAAAAGGAATATAAAATGTTATTAAAATCACTTAATCAAATCCTTTTACACATATCATCTTATTCCTTTTATCTTTTATTGCTTATCTTTTCTTGTTGATATTCATTCTTTATTTGAATAAATGGAATTGTCTTACACAAAAATGTAGAATTGAAAAAATTTATGCCGTGAGAGCTTGTGGAGAAAACAACTTCTAGAAAAAGCTTTATTCAATTTATTTCTATTCTCCTTCTCTTTTTTGTAAAACATTACAATGATCTATTTATAGACTATAATATGCCCTTCAAGAATTTAAAAAGCTTAAATCCTATTAATATCCATAACCCACAATCAAAACCCATTATAGCCATAGACTACAATCAAAACCCATTATAGCCATTCATAGCCATAAACTACAATCATTGTTGACTCTTGACCTTTCATTTTTCCTAAAACAAAATTGCTAATTAAACCCATTAAACTTTTAAGTTTTTTCAACAAAACTCCTCCGTAAACTTAAAATTTTTTGTCATCCTTCATGCCGATTAATTTCTTTATTTCTTCTTCTTGAACACCCACTTCACACAAATGGGCTGACTTCCTTTCGCAAACTCTGCTAACTTCCATGTGTTGTTGCAGTCAATTACTTTAATCTCTTCATCCATGGCAGTTTTCCACTTCTTGTCTTGCACCGCCTCTTCAAAACTTATATTCTCGAAATCTGCCAAAGACATACAATATGTACCTCATTGGTCGAATCATATAAGTCTTGCAAACTTCGCATTTTGGGTTGTTGTTGTTCATCTTCATCATCGGTAGTTTCAGGATTTGTCGGTATGATTGTTGGTATAGCGGTTGATGATCCTCCATTTTCGTTGATAACCTCTATTGAGTTATTCCAATCCTACCCGCTTGCTTCATTAACTCGTACCTCATGACTCACCACAACCTTTTTGCTTATTGGGTCGAGTAGCTTGTATCCTTTTGTTTTCTCATCATACCCAATAAAAACATGCCTTTTGCTTTTGTCTTCGAGCTTTGTTCTTCGTTGATCAGGTTCGTGTGCATATGCTACACTACCAAATGAGAAACTGTCGATTTTTGTCTGCTCCATGCCAGTTGTGGTGTTTGATCATCCAACTTCGCATGTGGACACCGATTTTGTACATATATGGCGCATTGCACGGCTTCTGTCCAAAACTCCTTCAGCATCTTCTTACTCTTGAGCATTGACCGAACCATGTCAAGAATAGTCTGATTCTTCCTCTTAGCCATACCGTTTTGTTGGGGAGAGTACGGTGTGGTTAGAAATCTCCTTATGCCTTGCTCCTCACAATACTTCATGAAAGTCGTTGAAGTATACTCGCCACCTCTGTCGGATCGTACGGATTTGATGTGTCTACCGGTTGCCTTTTCCACCACCACTTTGAACTTTTTGAACACCTCAAATGCCTCGGTTTTTCTTTCAAAAAATAAACCCAAGTTTTTCATGAGAAATCATTATTAAAGGAAATGAAATACCTTTTACTGCTAAAAGATTCAGGGGTGATTGGTCCACATATATCGGTATGAATCAATTCGAGAGGTTGCTTAGCTCGATATTCTGCCTTCTTTTGAAACGAAGTTCTCGCATGCTTGCCGAGCACACATTCTTCACAAAATTTTCCCTCGTAATCCATGTCCGGTAGCTCGTGCACCATGTTCTTCTTCGCCAACTCTTTTAGACCACCATTGATGTAATGATTGAACCCATCAATCATAAGTTTTCCCAAATCTTCCTTGCATTGAAACTCAAACTTCAAGTTTTCTTCAAGGACACAAGGTTGTCCAGAATTCAGAAATGGAAAGTGGGGAAAAGGTTAGGGATGAAGGTGAATGGCACCATGGAAAAGCTTTCCAATAAGCCTAGGAAGAATCGCCACAATAGCTTGAAGCTATTGATAAGAAACATGAGGTTCTTACACAAGAACAAGAGAAAAATCTCTTACACACGAACTCTGCTTTCATTCACTTAGAAAAATGGAGTTAAATATTTACATCAGTTGATAGCTTTATATACAAAATGAAAATAACTGTCTGTAATTGATTATTTCGTCCAAGTAATCGATTATTGTTTTCCAGATAATCGATTATTCCGACCAAGTAATCGATTATTTTGTTTTTAATCTTCTGGAAACAGATGATGAACCAAATAATCGATTATTTCACTCTGTAATCGATTATTTCGCTCTGTAATCGATTAAAGCAGAGCTATTTATCATTTTTAGGCTTATGTAATCGATTACAGGTTACTGGTAATCGATTTTCACAGAAGTTTTCCTTTTTCCAAATAGTTGTGTAATCGATTACAGACAATGGTAATCGATTAAAGCAGACTAGCTTTGTTCCTGAGTGTAACTGAACTTCTTGCAATCGATTACAGGGTTATGGTAATCAATTAAAATAGAACAAATGTGTTTTTGATTTTTACAAAATTGCTTTTAACAAATACTGGAATTTATTGAATTAAATTGAACTTGAGACATCAAAATCCAGCCCTTGTTATCCTTGAGTTGATGTGCCTCTTCATACTTGTCCAAGTTAGCATGGATGTGATCTTGAAGTGCTTGAATCCTAGCTCTTGTCATTGATCCTGAAAAAAATAGGAATACTTCAATACAACCAAGAGGGGGGGTGAATTGGTTGAACCTTGGTATTTTAAAATTTTGTAATCAGAGTTTCCACAGGATCTTTATCACTTTGAAAATTGTTTTGAAACCAAGAATCTTATATTCAATCAAATTCCTCTCTCAAGAAAATCAATAGACAATTGAAATCTTTTCTGTGCAAATAACTTGATTCACAAACCAAAGCAATTAGGAGATGAAGAGAATAGAATAAAGATCATCCATAATTTTATACTGGTTCACTTCAAACACTATAAAGCTACATCCAGTTCTTCCACTCAACACTAGAATGGAGTTCCACTATTGCAAATAATATTCTTACAAGATATTACAAGCCTCTCTTTATCAACCCTAGATAAAGTTCAGAGATCTAAAATCCTATTAGATCCTTAGATACCAACCCCACTGAGAACACTACTCAGCAACCCCTAGAGAAACCCTATCTCTAGTTATCATGCAAGAAACCTATTTACAATAAGCCAATCTTTACAGAATTTGGATAACAGAGATACAACTTCAAAGTTTAAGGAAAGAAGTCACCTGATGATCCAATAAATGATGTACATATGAATGATTAAATCAGGTTGAATGTTGAAAACAGATTCAGAACAATGCTTCCTTAAAACTTTGAAAAGACATTTCTTGCTTTTTACATCAATTATCAACTCATGAATGTATTGTGAAAGCAAGAACTATAAGAACCCAGAGAATCACTAAAGAATATTTGGAAAGCCTTTGAATGCTCAGAAATACGAGTTGTTCAAGTTAGAAAAACAGTTGAGTAAAGGTTCTATTTATAACAAACTTTTATAACCGTTGGTAATCGATTAAATACGCTCCTGTAAAATCGATTATTTTACTTATATAATCGATTAAATCAAGACTGTAATCGATTAATATGTTCATCAGATTTCTGGGTATGGTTTACAATCAAAATAATCGATTATTACGATGAGTAATCGATTACACCAGAAGGACTTTCAATAATGAAAACACTGTGTAATCGATTACATCCTTTGGTAATCGATTAAACCAGGAAGGTGTATAAAACGAGTTTGAACTATATAATCGATTTCAATTTCTGGTAATCGATTAAGCCAGAAAGCTTCTAGGCCAAAAGATGTATTGGGTAATCGATTACGGATTTTGGTAATCGATTATGACATAAAAGCATGTAAGCATATCATATGATGTAATCAATTACTACCTTGGGTAATCGATTAAGACAGAAAGAGACTTTTTAGTTTTGGTTAAGGTAATCGATTACTGCTCTGTGGTAATCGATTACAATGTTCATCAAGGCAGTTTAAAAAATGAACCAAGTTAAAATAATCGATTAACCCGATACGTAATCGTTTACATTGTTCTTGAAAGGTTTTCCAAAAAATACAAAGAACAAAATAATCGATTCTTTTCTCAAAATTATCGATTAAACCAGTAAGAACTTATTTTTCCAAAAAAACCTTTTGATTTATTTTAAAAACTTAAGCAGTTTTATCAAGTGAATCAAGTGAAAATAATCGATTAACCCGACAAATTAATCGATTATATCAGAAAGAAACTTATTTTTCCAAAACCTTATGATTTGATTTTAAAAACTTATGCAATTTTATCAAAGCCTTGTGAACTCTTTTTCATAACCACATAGATTCAATGAATGATATGAATGCAATGCACTTGGATCACCTAGAAATGCTTTCTTCCTTTTACATTCAATCACAAATTAATCTTCAAGGCTTCATGGCATGTTGAAAGTTCAAAACCTTCCTTCTTGAATAAATTTATCCTTTGTGCTTCAATTGGCTCCCCCTCAATTCAACAATCTCCCCCTTTTTGGCTTTAAACATGCCAAATTTTGAATTGAATAGCATTGGGTCTTGTGATTAATTTGATGAAGCATCAAAGTTTTTATCTAAGCCTTTCACACCTGAAAATCAATCAATATCTTTCCAAGAACAAGTGTTAAAAGCTTCTGTGATTGACTTAGCATTTATTCACATGATAAATTGATAGAAAGCAGTCATGTTTAACAGTTATCTCCCCCTAAATTTCCCAAATTATGCAGACCAAATTTTTGCATAAAAACGTTTACAAAAATAGGGGCAAATAGATTAAAGTCAAAAAATGCAAGGCACAGCGGATTAAAGTAAACTAATCAATAATATTGCATTAATATGGGGGGAATTACAACCTTAAAAAAGAAAAAAAATAATCTTAAAAATTAAAAATAAAAAAAAACATAACATAAAAAAACTAAGACTTAAAATTCTTCTGAATTATCCATCCTTAGTTGGGCTTCAATAGCATCTAGTCTTTCATTTATCTCTCTAAAGGCTCCTTGAGTTTTAGCCTTGAACTCATGATGCATGTTGAGTAGCCCATCCATCTTGCTCAACATGAGGGATTCAAAAGGAGTGTAGAGAGGCTGAGCAGGATCCATAGAGTCTTCAGAAGTTTCCTCTTGAACACCAGCTTCAGCAGGATTAGGTTGTGGCATCTGTAAGGGCACTTGCTGTTGTTGCCCAGCCATCACCCAACCATCTGGTGTTTTAACCAATCCAAGCTTGGTTAAATGCTTTTGTTGGATAAGACTGTTTGAGGAATTTGTATTATCAACCACCTCATTTGTTACATCAATATTAAAATAATCAATGAACCTTGACACAAGAATTGGGTAAGGAAAAGGATAGTTTAAAAGTCTTTTGGACTTGAGCATAATTTCTTGAAAAATAATAACCCAATTCATGGGTATAGAGTGCTTCAGACCATACACAAGCTGTAAGTCTTCATCAGTGGCTTGGGCATGGTTGGTTCCCCTAGGGGTGAGGACATAGGTGATGATATAATGAAGCAACCTATCCTCAAAGGTCATAGGACAAGTGCCCAACCTATTCCTAAGTTGCATATCAGGGTTGGTAAGCATACCTCTATAGGTATCTATTTTGTTATAGCCCTCTGGGTTTTCTTCAAACTTCCTCTCCCCCTCACAAATTACGCCAGCAACTGCTTCCCATATTTCAGGAGTTATGATCATCTCAACTCCTTTTACTACAGATTTTATCTCCCCATTCATAGACCCTTTGATACAGGTATAAAAGACCTTTACCAAATCAGGGTAGTAGGTTCCCTTCATTTCTACAAATTGCCTAAGACCTTGGTTTTCTAGATAGGCAGGAAATAGAAAACCTTCCTTAGTGAACCAATCTAGACTAAGGTACTTTGGGGAACTTATGGGCTTGGTGGCAAAGAACTGAAGATAGTTTACCCTATCAGCCTCTTTGTTGAACCAAATGTCCAACCTATTAGGGGGTGATTGAGGCTGAGGATTGGATGAGGTCTCACCTACTTTCCTTTTACCAGTTCTACTACGTTTTGGGGTAGACATTTTAGGGATACTACTAAGGATTTCAGAGAACAAAGACTTAAAGAGAATGATTAAGAGAGGATGGAGATATTGGTGCAAGGGCAAATAGTGTTGTGATGCATGTATTTATAGAAGAAATTAAGCACCACCGTTCAATTTATTCAAAAATATAGTTGTTATAGGCAGTTAATACAAATCAATGATGATTAGATACGAGATTGATTGGATTGGGCAATTACCAAATCAGAAGAAACTGTCAGAATTCAAACAATGGCGTGAATAATCGATTAAAAATGTAGTGTAATCGATTATTTCATACACAACAAGAACAAAAATACACACATGGTAATCGATTATCCCATCAGGTAATCGATTATTTACCTATTAATCAGATGTAGGAGAAGATATGTAATCGATTATATGTCAATGTAATCGATTATTGTATAGATGAGGGAATATCTGCAAAAATCAAGGCTTGATGTAATCGATTATCCCGTAAGGTAATCGATTATTCCAGGGAGATAATTATTTCTAACAATGAAGGTAATCGATTGCAAGGCTTCAGTAATCGATTATTCCAGTGAGACATGCAATCATTAAAAAATTTTAATCAATGTAATCGATTGCAGAAACATTTGAAATCTGGCAATGTGAAGAATAATCGATTACCATTTATGTGTAATCGATTACATGAGCACAATTTTCATACTAAATGTGATTTTTAATGTTTTTAATCGATTAACCCGTGTTGTAATCGATTATTCCAGTACGTTTATCAGATACAGAGCACTTAGCAGCTTTTACACAAGTTTTTAAACAATCATACACACTTGTGACCTTTTGGCTTTGATTCAACACCAAAACACATATAGAACAAGCTAGTTTATGCTACTTTCATCTAAAATACCTAGCATGTTTCTTAGTGTATAAAATCTATCCCTTGATAATGGTTTTGTGAATATATCAGCAAGTTGGTTATTGGTGTCACTGAATTCTACCTTTATGTTACCTTTTTGAACCTGATCCCTGAGGAAATGATGTCTGATCTCAATATGTTTTGTCCTTGAATGCATTATTGGATTGTTTGATATACTTGTATTGTCACATAGCAGAGGAATTTCATTCAGTTCTACTCCATAGTCTTGCATTTGTTGTTTTAGCCACAAGCTTTGTGCACAACAACTTCCAGCTGAGATGTATTCAGCTTCAGCAGTAGACAATGCAACACAAGATTGCTTCTTGCAGTGCCATGAGATTAATGAACTTCCTAGAAGATGACAAGTGTCACTTGTGCTTTTTCTATCTAATTTGCACCCTGCAAAATCAGAATCAGAATAACCAATAATATTGATAGAAGCACCTTTTGGATACCAAAGACCAACTCTAGGTGTAGCTTTGAGATATTTGAGGATCCTTTTCACAGCAGTAAGATGAGACTCTTTGGGATTTTCTTGATATCTTGCAAATAAGCAAACACTAAGCATTATATCAGGTCTACTAGCTGTAAGGTAGAGCAAAGATCCAATCATTCCTCTATACTTAGACTCATCAACTTTCTTTCCACTTTCATCTGAATCAAGATATGTTGATGTAGCCATGGGAATTGCAGCATCCTTGCTTTTCTCCATCTCAAACTTCTTGATAATTTCCAGACAATACTTGGATTGATTGAGAAAGGTTCCATTCTTCAATTGCTTTACTTGAAGTCCAAGGAAGAATGTTAGTTCACCCATCATTGACATCTCAAATTCCTTCTGCATAGCTGAAGAAAAGTTCTCACACAACAAGTGATTAGTAGAACCAAAGATTATATCATCCACATAAATTTGAACCAATAAGAAATCATTGTCATGCCTTTTGATAAACAAAGTTTTATCAACATTGCCCCTTGTGAAAGATTGTTCAAGCAAAAATTTGCTTAACCTTTCATACCATTGTCTAGGAGCTTGTTTCAAACCATAAAGTGTCTTTTTCAGTTTATAAACATAGTTTGGATGTTTGAAATCAGTAAAACCAGGAGGCTGTTCAACATATATGTCCTCCTCAATGTATCCATTCAAAAATGCACTTTTAACATCCATTTGAAAAAGTTTGAAATTTATCAGACATGCATATGCAAGTAATAACCTGATTGCTTCCAATCTTGCAACTGGAGCAAAAGTTTCCTCATAGTCTATGCCTTCTTGGTTATAGCCTTTAGCCACCAATCTAGCTTTATTTTTGACTATGATTCCACTCTCATCAAGTTTATTTCTAAAAACCCATTTAGTGCCAATAGGTTTAAGAGATGAGGGTCTAGGAACAAGTTGCCAAACTTCATTCCTGTTAAACTGATTGAGCTCATCATGCATGGCATGCATCCAATGTTCATCATTCAAGGCTTGATCAATGTTCTTAGGTTCAATTTGAGAAGAAAAAAGCCATGTCACAACATAGGTTATTTAATGAGGATCTAGTAGATACTCCCTTTGAAACATCACCTATGATGTTGTCAAGTAATAAATCTCTTGTTGTTCTCCAATCTTTAGGCACTTGAACAGGGGTTGTGGGTTTTCCTTCAGCAATTGGTTCTTCATCTTTGGTTGAGGATTTATCCAAATCAATAAGTTCTTCCAGTTGTCCTGCATCACCATCAATCTCTTTTTCCTCCTTAGAGGGATTAGTTTCATCACAAACCACATGCACAGATTCTTCAATACACATTGTTCTTTTATTGAATACTCTATAAGCTTTGCTATGTAATGAATATCCAAGGAAAATTGTTTCATCTGCCTTAGCATCAAATTTTCCAAGTGATTCTTTCCCATTGTTCAATACAAAACACTTGCTGCCAAATACTCTTGAATGAGAAATGTTAGGCTTTCTTCCTTTGTATAGCTCATAAGGAGTTTTCTTTAAAATAGGCCTTATAAGTAATCTATTCAAAGTATAACATACAGTGCTTACAGCATCAGCCCAAAAATACTTAGGCAAATTTGACTCATTAAGAAGTGTTCTTGCTCCTTCCTCAAGAGATCTATTTTTCCTCTCCACAACACCATT
>PYAF01004796.1:0-12319 GCA_007407185.1 Glycine tomentella
TACACATGTGGTTGGACATGTTTTTAAAGTGACGTTATACAAGAGACTCATTGGCATGGTGTCCAGGTATGCATTAAATGAAATTGCTACTGAGTATGAGAGGGTGAATTATGCGGGGAAAAACCCATCTCGTTGTGGATGTGTGCTTAGGACAGCGTATGGTTTGCCTTGTGCATGTGAGTTATATAAGTATGTTATTAGAAGCATTCCAATTAACAACGTTCATGTGTTTTGGCGGAGATTAAACTTTTCGGACAATGGTGAACATGAAAACCAAGTGTCCATAACAGATGAGATGGAAGCCATATCTAATCGTTTTGATAAGCTTGATTTGTGTGGCAAAATAACACTAAAGTCAAAGCTTAAAGAAATAGCGTTTCCTGATTTGAATTCCATGTGCCCTCCACCTGCTAAGGTCAGAACTAAAGGTGCTCAAAAGAAAAACATCTCGAAGCACGAACGTTCGACAAGAAGGGACCCGTCTTACTTCGAGTATGTGGATGAGTTACATTCTGTGCAGAATAGTTGCTCTACTCCCATACAGTGCAGCTCCTCATCTGATGTTCTTATGAAAAACCGGATGTTGCCTATGATCGATCAATTTCTTCCATTTATGCACAAATTTATTGTTGACATTACTGATGTAAAAGCTGATGAAAATTGCGGATATCGAGTTATTGCTTCGTTATTAGGTTACGGTGAAGAGGCTTGGTCATTAGTGCGCAATCATCTTCTTAAGGAACTTGCACAATGGACCGATCAGTATATACCATTGTTTGGTGGGGTACATAGGTTTGAAATGTTAAAGCGCTCCCTATTAGTTGATGGATTGTCTAAGGTGAAACTTTGTTTATATTATATTTAACATTATTTGCCATGTGAGTTATATTTGTAATGCATGTTTTATTAACTGATGATGTGCAGGTAACGATGGAGAAATGGATGGATATCACAGACATGGGTCATGTCATTGCATCGAGATATAACGTCATCCTAGTATCGCTATCACGACAGCAAAGTATGACCTTTTTTCCTCTGAGGGGCCAACCTCCTGCAGATCCACGAGTTCATCGAGTTTTGTGTATTGGCCATGTGTTTGGAAATCATTTTGTGCAGGTAAGACACAAACTATTTAATTCAGATGCGTGCGTCAAGTTTAATTTATCAGATTAATGATTTGTGTAACAATTTATTTAAAACAGGTAACTCTGACCGACAATTGTCCATTACCATTGACTGCATGTTTGTGGGCTAGTCACTGTACCACCGAAGCTCAGCAGTGGCCTTACCATTACATTGATCGCATGCAGTTGTATACCAAATCGATGAAGTTACGCACAGAATATGTTGATTTGGGAAATGTTTAGAGACTCATTTGACAATTGAAATGTATGCCTTTAGTTGTTTAATGCATGTGAATCATTAAAATCATGTTGTGTGTCCTAAGTAACTAAACAACGAACTAAGTGCAACAGCATGAACTATACTTCAATATCGAACAAAATATATATCGATCCATGTCCAACAAAATAACTGTCAATAACTCATATTTCAAACAAGGACAGATAATTTTACTGAAAAATGTGATCTGATGTCCATTAATCAATGTACAATAAAATATATATCAAAGACTGGGCTAATCAAGACGCCTCCTCCGTGGTCGGAAACTCCGTCTAGCTCGGGTGTAGACAAGCCCATCCTCAGTCACGCCTCGAACATGGTGCAGCAGCTGCTCTACCATGGAGTATGCATCTGTGCCCTCTGTCACCATCCTCATGTCAATCATATGCTGGAGGCCCTTTGCAACACGCTGGCACACATGCTACAAATAAATAATAGAATTTGGTTAACAAATAGAACATGTGAAATGTAACCTTAAATACTTATGAAATAAACAATAAATACCAAGGCATGAATCTGAAGTCTCTGGCCATGTCCATCAGTGGGTGGCTGAGAAGAAGGACCATGTCCATTTGTAGCTGGATCAGAAGAAGGACCAACTCCATCTGTGGCTGCATCAGAAGGACCATGGGAATGGGTATGTGATGGTGCACGCTGTGGCACTGGTGGAATCTGGGAAGTCGCCTCCTCATACCCAGATGGGGTCATGAATGGATGAGAAATGCGGAAGAACCACCCCATGTATGCAGGACCACAGTGACCTGGGTAATCAGCCAAGTCTCCGATGTCCACCATGTGCTCTGCAAAGTGAACCCACCTGTCTTCAATGTCCTCCACAGATGGAACATCTGCCACAGGCTGGGGTGAAATATGCTGAACACGGCCAAACTGGCGAAGCACCCTCTCAGGGAGATACCTAGTCACATGAGGACCCCATCTGAGGAAACCGGAGAATAAACTGATGGACTGAAACTCCTATGCGGGCGATGGTCAACGTACGGTGTCCAACAAATATCAGACGGTGTCAACCTATCCATACGTCTACGATAGGTTGCCACCGGTAACGCCTTCGCACTCGTCCATCTGCAGGATCGAGGCTGCCTCTCGTCGTAATGTTGGTCAGCAGGAACATTTCCTATAGTAGGAAAATGCTCGTATATCCAACACTACAAATTTAAAAGCATGCAAATCAGCAAATAATGGAAACAAAAGACATATAAAATAAGGTTTTCTAATTATACACATCAAATGATATTAGTACCTGTAAAAGAGTGATGTATCCTGCAAGATGCTTCCCGTGATGCTGACATGCGTAGCTCAAGTTCTGATACATGTGTACCAGAGCAGCCGCACCCCAGGCGAATCCCGCAGATCGGTCGAAGTCTCGAAACGCCTCCAAGAATACCACGGCTATATGTGTGGCACTCTTGTTGGCAAACAATGTGCAGCCAACAAGGTGAAGTAGATATGCCCTGGCGGCCAAAATCCACTGCCTCGCATCGACCTTCGCGTAATATGTGTCCCGGAGCCATGATAGTCTGACATAAGGCCCATGACACTGCGATGTCTCTGCTGCAGCCTCCTCTACAGTGATGTCAAGTAGGTCCACCAACAGTGTCATCGCCTCTCCGACCTCCAGCTGCTCGAACGAGTCAAATGTCCCCATAACAGGGAGATGCAGCAGTGATGACACGTCGTCAAGTGTCAATGTCATCTCACCCACAGGCAAGTGAAATGAACATGTCTCAGGGTGCCACCGCTCAACAAATGCGGATAGCAACCCCCTATCACCTGTCTCCACTGAGCATCCAATCAATGGATTGAGGCCAGTGGCAGCCACAAAGCCCTCTATCTCAGGCACAGGCTTCCCAAATTTAATGACCTTACGGCCATGGGAAGCAAGCTTCAACTCTGCACGATCCTGCATTTAACATATTATTTAAGGTAAAACATTCATGGATAACCAAATGTATGACGACATTCGACTATGTGATTCAACATATGAATACCTCTCCGGCCCAGACGCGTACGACCACATGATCGCGAAACCCGATAAGCACAGATGAATCTGAAGGCCCTCCAGGGAATGATTCGGACGCTATGTCCATATCCTCGGTCACCGGATCAGTCTCCTCGGTGACCGGATCAACCCTCTCCATGTCTGCTTCCTGCACGACAGGAACATCATCAATGGCAACACCAGCCCTACGACGACGTGCTGATGCAGTGGGCCTACGCCGCTCCGGGGCATGATGCTCATGACCTCTGCCATGTGTAATCTCGGAATCATCAGGATGGTGTCCAACAGGCCGACGCACTCCACCTCTCGTCCTAGCCATGTCTAATCTACATCCGCATAGTGTATTTCAGACATAAACAAAAAGTGTCAACACTTTGTCAAAAAGTGTTGGACACTCAAATCTACATAACTTGTCCAGCTTCATCCTTTACTTTCGTAATTTACTTCTTTTATTCAATCAAACTACTATTTGGATGAAAATGTGGACATACAAAGCATGTTCACATGCTTTCAAACCATACCTAATGAACTTAGATGTCTTGGTAAATATTAACAAAACTATGATCATATTGAAAAAATTTGAACAAATTTGTGTAAACAATGGAAACCACAAGTAACTGTGCAAACACCATCAAAGTTTTCAAAATAGCGATCTATGTCAGCTAGCTGCAATAACAAGTTCTCATAACAGCTTTCAAAGTTTCAGCCTTGCAATTACATTATCGTATTACCACATGTTACACAAAATTATGTTAATTGGAAGTATGACACAAGTAGATTAAGGGCATATTAAGTTTAATATACTTCTAGTTGCCATCATGTCAATGAGTAACAGCATATTCAGGTTTCTAGTTGCCATCATGTCAATGAGTAACAGCATATTCAGGTTTAAACCAGTGGAATTCAGAAACTTCCTACATATTCAAAATTAACACCAACCACTAAGTCCATTTCTAATCATATGTACACATGCAAATTAACTATTTTCACTAACAAGCACATATATTGGCTATTTTTCCTTGGTTATTTATATTGGCTCTTTTTCCTTAATTATTTTTCTTTTTTTTTTCCTGAAAAACCCTTTTTTTTTTGCAAAAAGGCACTTCACGGATTGGTGGATCCGTTGGAATGGTACGGATTGCACAATCTGGAAGCTGTATACGGATTCGGCAATCCGCAGGACTTGCACGGATCCGAGAATCCGTAGAGACCTCACGGATTAGTTAATCCGTATGAGGTTTACGGATCACACAATCCGTGAACCTCATACGGATTAACTAATCCGTGAGGTCTCTACGGATTCTCGGATCCGTGCAAGTCCTGCGGATTGCCAAATCCGTATACAGCTTCCGGTCATCCAAGCCTCCGTTCCGCCATTGCCGACCACCACATACCACCCAAGGACAGCCATTAATCACAAACAACCCACCACACACCCACACGACACGCACAAAAGCCTCCTTATACAAATACACCCATTAAAACACGACGGACTTACCTCACAATGTCGAGCCCACCAAACGGAGAAGACGATGTATCAACGGTCACCACCAGCTGTTCAACACTTCCAATGCAACTGGTATCAACACTTGCAGCAATGGCGGCGCAGGGAGAGACCAACAAACGGTGCAGGTGCGTGAACGGAGCAAATGGTGCGGGAAGTGAAGAGCCTGTTTTTTAAAATTAGAAGTGAAAGTGGGAAGGGTAATTAAGGAAATCCACTGTTTTATAATGGTGTATGAGAAAAAAATATGGTGCAGGAAGCTCACCCCACCAGATTATTGGTTTCGTTTCGGAGAATTAAGCAATCTGTTACAGAACAGACTTCTTTCACTCTTTCGCTTCTGAATCTTTAAAAATGGTGCTCGAGGTAATCCCCGATTTCCTGTCGTGCGTTGATTTCAACAAGCCATAGCATTACCAATTTTTAGGGTTTTTTTCTTGATGTCGCGAGTTGTTTCATCGTATTGATTTCTTCAACAGGCGACGATGATCTGTATCGACAATTCTGAATGGATGCGTAACGGCGATTACTCTCCTTCTCGATTTCAAGCTCAAGCAGACGCTGTCAATCTCATTTGCGGTGCTAAAACGCAGGTTAGGTTTAGCCAAACCGTACAAGATTCTGCTTTTACATTTCCCCATCTCTATTTTATATTTGTTATCATTTCATTAATTTATTTAGTTTTGGAAAGTTAGATAGAATTAGAGAAGACTCGGGAATCGGAATGTTATAGCTGGCTTGTGCTTGGGTGAACTTAGCGTTTTATTGTTGATGTTGTGTTTCAGATTATGTTTTTAAATTTGAGTTTCAGATAATTGTGTAGGGTCACTTGTGCTGATGAATTGTTTTGATTTTAATAATGCATACAGTCTAATCCGGAAAATACAGTGGGAGTTCTCACAATGGCAGGGATGTATCTTTGGTTCATTCAGAGCATTGTTGCAAGCAGGTTCTGGCTATGATGTTGGACGCAGTTGTAGAGTCAAGTTTGCAAGGCTTTGAGGTTGAAGGTTGTACATTCAAATTTCATGATGCCATGTTTTGGGTTTTTGAAAAGTGATGAAGCACTGTCATTTTGGTCTTTTTTGAAGGTAGAGCATCACTCTGGTGTAGATTTATTCAATTCCTCTCTAACTTGTGAGTTTACACAGAAGCAAGTTTGCAAGTGAGTTAGCTCAATTTTCCTATCTAGAATCGTAAACTTACATGATTTTACAAGTTAACTCGCAAATTTGACACCATAGGGAGATAGGATTAACAAATTATGCTGAAATTCAATTAGAAACTGGTTCAGAGATGCAGAAAAGTGAAGAACAAACTGGAAAGAGCAAGAAAGTAAAGACTGTTATTCTCAAGAATGTAATAATTACAGAGAAAGAATTGGTTCTGGCACTTTGAATGACTAGAATTCTCCTTCCCACCTATTTCCAATTTCTCAATACCCGACTGACAATTAACTTTTCCTTTTATACTATTTATAGAATTGATTCCCACTTTTAACTGCCTATAATTAACTTTGTTATTCTTGTAACTAAGGTGGCTTTATTCCTCGCACTCGTTTTTCTTTTTTCGCTCAGAAACCTTCTTAATAGGATGGTGTGCCCTATCAAATTCATAAAGGAAATTGTGTATGGTAATATTGCTTAGTTAATTGACTTCAAGTTTGTTGAGCCTCTTTTCTTTTTGGATGTTAATAGCAGCTATGTAAGGCTGCCTTCTATAGGGCATGTATATTGGTGAGGTTGAACTTTATCTAAACTCTTTTCTGAAACGATAAACAAGAATCAAACATGTTTGCTGCATATTCTTCTACCATATTGTGTCATAGTGTTCTTTTTTTTTTTTTTTTTTTTTTTTTTTTTTTTTTTTTTTTTTTTTTTTTTTTTTTTTTTTTTTTTTTTTTTTTTTTTTTTTTTTTTTTTTTTTTTTTTTTTTTTTTTTTTTTTTTTTTTTTTTTTTTTTTTTTTTTTTTTTTTTTTTTTTTTTTTTTTTTTTTTTTTTTTTTTTTTTTTTTTTTTTTTTTTTTTTTTTTTTTTTTTTTTTTTTTTTTTTTTTTTTTTTTTTTTTTTTTTTTTTTTTTTTTTTTTTTTTTTTTTTTTTTTTTTTTTTTTTTTTTTTTTTTTTTTTTTTTTTTTTTTTTTTTTTTTTTTTTTTTTTTTTTTTTTTTTTTTTTTGAAAAATGAGTTCATTGTGTTTTTATTTTTTTCCCTATTTAGGACTAGATATAGGTGGTGAGATGAACCTAGCTGCTGGCATTCAGGTTGCACAACTGGCTCTTAAGCATCGACAAAATAAAAAGCAACAGCAGAGGATTATTGTCTTTGCTGGAAGGTATGCTTAGCTATATTTTGTCCATATTGAAATTATATTATTTGTAGTTATTTTGTCTTAATTATCTCAATTAATGTTTTTCAGCCCTGTCAAGCATGAAAAGAAGATGTTGGAGATGATAGGGAGAAAGTTGAAAAAGAATAGTGTTGCACTTGATATTGTTAATTTTGGTGAAGAAGATAAGGGGAAGACAGAGAAGCTGGAAGCACTCCTCGCAGCTGTTAACAATAATGATACCAGCCACATTGTTCATGTTCCATCTGGTCCTAATGCCCTTTCTGATGTACTTATAAGGTTTGTGGGCTCAATTTCATCTTGTGTTTTTTTCTTTTTTATCCCTTGTTTGTCTCTTAAGATAAGTTCAATTTCATCTTGGCTCAATTCCAATGTTGCTTTCTGGCAGTACACCTATTTTTACTGGTGATGGGGAAGGTGGAAGTGGTTTTGCTGCCGCTGCTGCCGCCGCTGCAGCTGGTGGTGTATCTGGATTTGAGTTTGGCGTGGATCCAAACTTGGATCCAGAATTGGCTCTTGCTCTAAGAGTTTCAATGGAAGAGGAGAGAGCCAGGCAGGAAGCAGCTGCAAAAAAAGCTGCAGAGGATGCTGCAAAATAAGAGAAGGGAGGTGAGCAGCAAGCCAGCTCACAAGATGCAACAATGACTGAGCGTGCCAGTGCAGCAACGTCTGAAGCTGAGAATAAGACAAGTGATTTGATGGTTGGTGTTTTTGTTGCATTTATCTATGTGTTATGTGATTAATTCAATCCTGATCCAAGATACAGAGATATTGACATGGGTCATGATGTAGGCAATGGACACTTCATTACAGTACAATTTAAGTGTCCCAACTCCCATGAGGCATTGAAGTGAAGTGTGGTGTCTGATATGTGTCCAACATGGAAACACAGACACTACTCCTTTTTTAAGTATCCAGCTCTTTATGCATTATATTTCTTGCATTATGTGGGCACATGTTTTTGCAAATTGCAAGTCTTCTTTTTTAATCCAGTCTTTTGTATGACAAATGCCTTGTTTATATATCTTGATGATTGAAGAGGATTTCTTCATGTTTTTGCACTTCAGTGAAGTAGATAGTTCTTATTCCTTTTGGTGAAAAGAAGGATTTCAATGTGCTTGCTTTGTCTGCATTTACATTTTTACTCACCTAACTCCTTGTTTTGAGGATTTTGATTTGCTTACTATGACCTGTACATGAGGTTAAATTAATTTACATCTTAGAATTTCTAAGTCACAGCAAACCTTCATTGGTGGTTATAATCCTTTGTTGGTTTGGTCATTTATCGTTTGCAGCACTCCAATTGTCAATAGCAGATAGTACAAAGGATCAAGGAAGCCAGTCAGACACAAGCAAATTGTTGGCTGATCAATCCTTTGTATCCTCTATCCTTGCATCGGTATGTCTACAAATCCCATGATTATTTGTTATATTAAACATTCCCCATGATTATTATGTTAAACACTCCCCATGATTATTTGTTTTTTTCTTTTAACATAGTAGATTGATCTGCTGTATTTTATGCACTAAGTGATAATTGGTGGCTTTTGCAGCTTCCTGGGGTTGACCCAAATGACCCTTCTGTCAAGGATTTGCTGGCTTCCATGCAAAATTAGTCTGAGGTTAGTCTTTCTATGGAAAAGCGTATATTAGGATTTGAAAGGAATTTTTTTCAAAATTGCTGCACAGGCCATTGTTGGAGTATTTGGCCTACGTTAACCTTGAACACCTTTCCCCTTTCTCCCCTCCTTTGATTGTTTTTTCCACTTTTTTCAGCAATTGTTGAATTTGCTTGGTATTGTCTTTCTAATATGGTAATATTGGAAATCCTTTGTGAAGTGTTTATGATGTCTGCCATTGAATGCCTTAAGGACAGTAGTTGGCTTTGTTTTTCTTAATAAGAAAACATAATCAGACCGCACAACCTTTATTACTTCATTAGTGATTTTTGCTTCTTTTTTATTTTTATTTTTTGAATGTATTTTCGGGGTTAATATTGTGCCTTGAAGTTGTGTAGCAAACAATCGCTGTAATAGGATAATTATTAGATGTGCTTTCATAAATTTGGCCTGAATTGTGTTTTGTGTGTTGTGTGTGTGTGTATATATATATATATATATATATATGAGGAGGGATCCACTTACTCTAAAAGAGTTATTCTGGGAGTAAGTGAATCCCTCCTCTATATATACGTATATTAATGGATCACAATATTTTTATAGAAAGACTAATTTGCGACCACACTTAAGATCTTTTATGCCTAGTGTCCGATCTTAAACTTCATTTTTTTTTTTTTTTTCCTCTTGGGGGTATTTTGCTCCATTTCCTGTAATGCTATCAATTTTCTGATTGTATTGTTTATCCAGCCTCAAAAGAAGAATGACGACAAGCCATCAAACGAGGAGGAGAAGAAGTAATCTTTGAGAACCACTTTGCCCTCTATGGTTTTCTTTTCTTGGTAGCATTCTTGGCGGCCGTTGGTAATCGGGGAACTATTTTCTTGATTATCATGCCTTGTTCCTGGTTACGTTGGTGCTTATCATGTGACGAGGGCTTTTAAAGGACTGTGTTTTAATACCGAAGAAAGTTCCAACTATTATTATGTATTTCAATCTCATCTCCATATTTATGGTAATCCGTAATTTGTTACCTTTTATTTTATTTTATTAATATAGATGAATGCTTAGGTTATTTTCTAAAAAAATTCACTCAATTTCTTTGTTTGAAAAACTTTTGGTTAAAACTGAGTTTATTTTTTCATTTTTTTAACATGAAGTCCAGAAAAAAGTTATAACATTATTTCAATGCTTTTATTCATGTGTGGAATTTTTTGTCCCTAATGAATTTGAGTTTTCATAAATTAATATCAACTGCGTTGGACCTTAAGCATAAAACATCCTTTAAATTAAATAAGTTAGTTGGGTAGTTTAAATAAGCCTTATAAACATATATCTTTGTCCTTATTTTTATTAAATGACTGATTAAAAGTTTAACGGTTTAAATAAGCTTTATATTCATATTTTGTCCAAATTTTTATTAAATGATTTTTTTTTTGTCTTTATCCTTCTATTCATAAGGAAAAAGGGGTTTGACATATATGGAGTTCAATTGGTAAGTAAAACTTGATTAAAAATTATTTCTATTAAGGATTGTATTCAGGATGTTAATATCAACATATTAATTATTTGTGTTCATTTATTTTGTTTTATTAAATGATTGATTACAAGTTTAAGTTTAACTTATTCATTTATTAATTAGTCTTATAATTAAGAATTTTAATTCTTATGCATATATAATAAGTTTTCAAAGTTAAGTTTATTTGAAACTCCAATTTACATTTCGTTAAGTAGACCTAGGTTTGTTGGATTATTTAATCTAGGCGAGTCATTTGATAGTGTTAAATGATTCAACTTGTTACCAAAAAATAGTGCAACTAAAAATGAAACATGCAAACAATCTATTGCCACTTAGCTATTGTTGATTATAATGAAAGAGGATTATAATTTTAAATTATTTTCCCTGTTTTCTATATGTCATTGAATTTGAATTTTAGAAGCAATATTTTTTTAAGAAGCTGGGAAATCTCTATAATTATACATACAAAAATATTGGTGAAAGAAAAAAAAAAAAAGAGTCATCAAAGGTTGATTCAATTGCTATGGAGCATATGCATAATTTACAAGATTGTGAGTAATTTGTTAGTATCTTTATTAGTGTTCATTGAATTTTGAGACTATAGTGATTTGATGTATTTCAGAAGTCTACTCACCTAAACTTTAAATAAATAAAAAAAGACAAAGAAAAAAGTTGATACGGCTCTTAAAAAATAAAGCACTTCAGTGTGCTAATTGATATGGCACTGAAAAATAATGCACCGAAGTGCAGCCAATAAATAATAGAGATATTCGTATCCAGTTCTAGGAATGAAGTTTAAACTTGGCAACGAAGTCCAAGCCAATGAAAGAGCATCCCACCTCTTATAGAAATAAAAGCGGAATATTCTCCATGAAGAGATGAGATAATTACCTTCTTTCACAGGTCTAATGGCTATAAACAATGTCATTGCAGTTGCAGGGTGACGATCCCCCAATCCCACTAAATTCAAGTACAACTATAATTCATAGATCCTCTATTCTGGGTTTGACATTCATGCGACTTGATAAATTTAAATGTAGTTTCACCTAATTCACCCATGATAACAATCTGAACAAACAAAAAGTAGGATGCCGTAGTAGGAAGGGGGGTTGACACTACAAGGGGCCAATATGAGTTCAACTAATAGTATGTGAAATATTTTTGACTTGTTAAAAAGATATGATGTAAGATATTTATCGATTTTGATTTTGTTAATGATATTTATATTAAAAAAATTTGTTGGATACTATAGCGGAATTATTCCTTTTAATTGATTTTTTTTAATATAAAAATTTTAACTTGAGATCTATCTTACCTAAAATAATTGAATTCAATTTTATTCAGATCAAGTAATGTTGGTTGGTTTTCCCATAGAAATAGAAATCCAGGATATTTAATAACTTAGCCTCTCAAAAGAAAAAAAAAAACTTAACCAAATGAAATAAACCCCCCTAAAGTTTGATTAAATTGTGTTTGATCTACAATTTTAAACATACTCTTTTGAGAACAGTGTATCATGTAATCCTCTGTTACTGTTGTCTTCTTTCAATTTATAACATTAACTATTTATTAAATGAGGATTTTTTTAATATATAAGAATCAAAATCAAATACTAAGGGAATTTAGAATAGTTTAATCAATTAAGCTAAATCTTTTTATTAAATGAGGAAAGTCTGTATAAAGTTTAGAATGAGTATTAAGTATAATTTGACATAAATTGAGAAACATCGATCCATATAATCTGTCTCAAAAACTTCAATCTATAAATGGGATGTGCTATGATACAATAAGTGCTCAAGCCTTTATTACTGTTTAATTTTTTTTTTATTGGAAAAGAATCACTCATATCTTGAGATGATCTAGATACTTCAGCATACGGATCCTTTTTTTTAAAGAAACAAAAATACTAAACT
>PYAF01004796.1:18087-29120 GCA_007407185.1 Glycine tomentella
ATATATATATATATATATATATATATATATATATATATATATATATATATATATTGGTATTTGTAAGTAAGGACAATTTTTTAAAGGCAATGAATGATTTCTTGTAGGCTGAAGCTCTTGTTAGTTCTTCTTTGTATTGTCTTACTAGCAAGAAACTAGGGGTTCAATGCTCAGCACCTACATCGGCATTTCCAGGTACTATTTGTAAAATAAAATTAATATTCCCGTATATCTCTATTCTTAATTGATTGCTTTAAACGTTTAATTAGGTTCTGGTCTTATTGGAGCCACGGACATAATTTTAGGGCCTTTGTTTCCCATCTTATGTAAACCATGTCTTTGTAGATTGTGGATTTTAATCCTCCTATTCCTATCCTTAATTCTTAAATGTTTTTTTTCCTTTCATTCTTTCCTTTATTATTTGATCTTGACAGTGTCAATTACTCAATATCAGTTACTGCCCACCAACAGAAGACAATATTCCACGAGCGAAGAGTTTGGTATGTTACCATATTTTGTTTAGAAAATTTTGATAATTTTTTACTTATCACGTGCTAATGATTGCTCCCAGGTATTAGTGGTGTATAACCCACTTGGATGGAATCGCAGTGACATTGTTAGAATACCAGTGAGTATCTATTTGCTTGTGGCATCATAAAATAAGTTAAATGCTATCCCACTTCATAACTTATTGGAGTTCCTTCTCATTTTAGCATCTTTAAGTGGCATAAATTGTTGCATATTATGACTTAGTTTACAATATTTTCCACTTTGCTCCAATAATAGACTTTGATATTTTAATTTTTTTTCATTGAATTGACTGTTTGCATTAGGTTAATGACGCAAATCTTCTTGTAAAAGATTCATTGGGCAATAACATTCAAACACAATATGTAGAAGTGGATAATGTTACAGCAAATTTAAGAGAATTCTATGTCAAAGTTTATGAGGGAGTGTCACCCAAACAAGCCCCAAAGTACTGGCTTCTATTTCAGGCTTCTGTAACTCCACTTGGATGGAGTACGTATTTCATTTCTAAAATGTACCCTTTTCTCCTTTGTTTTCTAAGCCCAGATAGAAATGCAACTCAACACACATACTTGATTGCCATAAACTAATTGATTTTACAAATTTTCTTTCCTTCTTTTCTTTGTCTTATTTCCCCTTTTTCTTAGTTTCATTTTTTTTAACTTCCTCGTATCTATCATTGAGTTCATCTACCACCAACTTTAATTATTTTGGGTTAAAAGTGTTGTTGATGTTGATGTTGTTATTAATTATGTAAAGTAAGTTTGAAAATATTCAAAGAAACACGCCACAAGTTTTATCATGGTACCAATTACCATATCTCATTAATTAGTTTTCAGCATTTTTCATATGCTTTACCTGTGTTTCAATTTAATTAGGCAAAAACAGGATTGGATTTCTCTCAAACCAAAGCAGTCAAAACAAAGATATCATTAAAGTAGGTCCCGGAAATTTAAAGCTGTCATTTTCTTTAGAGTCTGGACAACTCATACGGATGCATAATTCCAAAACTGGAGTAAGTACTTTTGAAAGCTCATTGGCACAGAATAATATGTTTGCAGTTAGTTTTAATTGAATATATAAATATGATTATGCCTAGCGTGCATCATAGATGTGGGCTACACAAGTTCTGTTTGACATAACCAAAATAACACATCAGGAAAGCCAATTTTCAGGCATCAATAAAACACTATCATCAAACAACAATTTTTCATATTCTGTAGGCAGACGTTACCGCTAAGCAAGCTTAGAATTATACTTGTTGGGTTGAGTTCATCATATATTCTATTGAACTCATATGCATTGAATCATGTTCAATTGCAATTTACAAAGGAAACCACATATTCAAAACTTACTTACGCATGGCAAAGGGAATATTTGCCACTTACCACTTAGGTTGAACTTTATATTGGTTTCATATCAAGATAATTTTGAAGGGTATGGTGAAGAACTTTCATGACTTTTCAAATGTTTTCCAGGTAGCTGTACCAATTCAGCAAAACTATCTCTGGTATATTTCCAGTCAAGGTGAAGGTCAGGTATGTGATTTTGTTTTCTACACACATCACTTATTCTAGTAACAAATAAATATAGTACAGAGTATGTTGCAATATCAGCTTTGTTATCTCTCCAGGATTCTGGTGCATATATATTTCGGCCTCATACCCCTCCAAATATTGTTTCAAGATCAGTAAGTTTCTTCCTCGAATCAGTTAACTCAGTAATATTTCAATGTTATATTTATGGTAGTTTCTAAACTACTTGAACTTCATATGTATGAAATATGGACTTTGATATGGACATGAAATACAACCTGGATGAACTCATGTCCCAAACAACTTGAAAGGGGGAACTTACTTCATACCTTTATATTGTGTCTCCATAGATGCATTTTGATTTATTTGATATAATACAGGTGCCCTTCAAGATAATCCGCGGACCATTAGTTGATGAGGTTCATCAGGAGTTTAGTTCTTGGATTTCCTAGGTAAGTAAAACCTATATATTCTTAGTTGCAATACATGTATGGATTTCGTGACACGATATCATGAGAATTGCATGTCTGTGTTTAGAGGAGGTGAACTTGAAACTTATTTCTTGAGGTATGGCAAATGGTAATCTGATACAAATATGCAATTAAATATTGAAAATGAATTCGATGTGTACCAGAGGAGAAAGCAGTGAGGCATATAACATTCTCTAGGATCTCGCTAGATCATCTACTCTTTACTTTGCACTACAAAGATTAGAATAACAAGGAGTTAGAAATTCAAGATAAGCACATAAAGAGCATTGTAGTGGCCCGGTTGGGGGGTGGTTAAAATTGAAACTTTTCCCTTTATAATGGGTTCCACATGAATTACCTACATGGTTTTGTTTAATCCGTGAGTAACTTACCTGTTTATTGTTTGTTTATTTTTAGGTTACTAGGGTCTACAAATATAAAAAGCATGCAGAGATTGAATACACTATAAGTCACATTGTCTAGCCTTGTGGAAGACCACTTTTTTTTGGAGGTGTTAGCTAGTAAATAAAATACGGTGTCCGTCCGTTAATTTGCCTAGTATGGATTGTGAAGTTATGAAAAGAAGTATAACAAATGAGGTTCTGACACATTTATTTTTTGAAGATTCGTCTCATTCCTATAGAGGATGGAATTGGAAAAGAGGTAATCACCCAAATGACAGTAAATATGGTTACAAACTTGAAAGCTCCTCGAGAAAGTGCCTTAGTATATATGTCTGCAAGTTGAAAATCGAATTGTTTGAAGCCGAGATCTTTTGTCTTAATATCAGCATGCTAAGAATTTATTTGTCTGAATATGTTGTGTGAAGATAATCTTATTTAGAAGATGCTCACGAGCAAAATGACAATCCAATTTGATGTGCTTTATACGCTCATGAAAAATTGGATTGGAAGCAATATGGATGGTTGACTTGCTGTCGCATAAGAGTTGCATGGGTACTTTATGGGAGAGACCAAGAGAGCTACGGAACGATGCACGTTGATCAAAGTCAACAAATGCAAACATAACCATTAAGTATAAATCATAACACAAGGTTTAACCTCTTAAAGAAGCAAACACACTAAACCACCATAAGACAGGTGCAAAAAGGCTTAACCACCTAAAAGGCAAAAGCAAAATGGCTTTACCACCTAAAAGAGGCTGAAACAAAAAAAAAAAATGCAAATCAAAGCTTAACCACCAAGCAAAGGCAACAACAAGGCCACTTGGCAGAAGCTCAAATAATCAAAGCTTAACCATCAAGAATAGAAGCTAAACAATGCTTAACCACTTAAGACAGAAGCAATCAAGGCTTAACCATCCATGACAGAAGCGAAAAACAATACTTAACCACCATGGACAGAAGCAAACAAAGGAATAATGCTTAACCGCCACACATGGCAGAAGCTACAATTATCAAAACAAGCCTAAAAGGCTGAAAATAATAAGCCAAATCAACTGAGGGTGCAGAGGAGACAGCTAAGGACATAAGGTGTTGAAGAACTTCAGAAGTAAAATCTGCCATAGTGATAAACCCCGAAGATGATTCAGTAGAGAATGGATTGGTCTGTATAGTGATAAGAAATTTTGAAGGTTCTTGGTGCGAAAGACATAGTGGAAGAAGAAAGAAGAAAAAAAGAAGAAAAAAAGGTTCAAATACTTGTGGCAGCGGAAGAAACATGACTCTTATTTATGGAGGATGTCATGGCTCTGATACCATGTTGAATAGTTTAACAGAGGCCATAGATGAACATGAATGTAGAAAAGAAGAAGAAAAAACTGTTGATGAAAGAATATGTTATTCACTCATGATTGAATACAAGCGTGCAACAATATTTTATAATGCTCATTAATAGAAAAATAATCTACTCTAACAAACTTAATATAACAATCATAACAGAAAATTAATCTCCTCTAACAAACTTAGTTAGTCTAACAAACGCAGTTAATATAGGATGATTAATACTCTTGACGTGGCCAAACAACATGGAGTTTACGGAGCAGCTTTCTTCACAAATTCAGCTGCAGTGTGCAAACTTATTCTGTTGCATACACCATGGCTTCATTCAGCTCCCTGTCAATAATGAAGATCTTCCCTTGCTTGTTCCTGGCCTTCCACCATTGGATTCCCAATCTCTTCCAAGTTTCCTGAGGTTCCCACAAAGCTACCCCGCTAACATGGCAATGAAATTGAATCAATTCTCTAACTTAAACAAAACTGATTGGATGTTAGTTAATAACTTCGAAGCATTAGAAAGCGAGGTATGATTTTTTTCTTTTTGTATACAATAACGACATGCAACAAGGTTTGAACGTAGACTTTATGCAAAGTAGGCAAACTCCCACTGCTAGGCCGATCCTGATGGGTTACAAATTAAATTCACATGGTATATGATGATTTAATTCATATATTAAAATGTCTTTCTATTAATGAATATTTATCAGTCATGGTTAAGTATTTTTCCAATTACTTGCGTGCTTTAGTATTTTGCTCTGTCTAATTCATTATTATGAGTTTATGACATGGTTATTTGGGTTGGTGATGATTTCCTTCTGAAAGGTTGTGAATGGCTTAACCGACCTCTTTCCGGCAAAGATGATAGGACCAATGGTCCCTTCTGGCTACTTGAATGGGGGGATTAAGGTGACAAAGGGTATGGAGAAAATCTATGGAAGCCACTGAATGAAGAGTGCATCAAATGGTTGGAAGCTGCAGAGCCACCTTAATCTATGGTTTACATTTCTTTTGGAAGTATGGTATCCTTGACAGCAGGACAAATCGAAGAGGTGGCTTGGGGGTTGAAAGAAAGTGATGTGAGTTTCTTTTGGGTTCTAAGAGAAACTGAGCATAGTAAATTGCCTTGTGGGTACAGAAACTTGGTGATCATGAAAGATAAGGGTCTAATTGTGACATGGAGCAACCAACTTGAATTGCTGGCAAACCAAGCCACTGGTTGCTTTGTGAGTCACTTTGGCTGGAATTCCACCCTTGAAAGCCATAGCCTTGGTGTTCCTGTGGTGTGTTTGCCACAGTAGGCTGACCAATTGCCTGATGCAAAGTTTTTGGAGGAAATCTGGGAGGTGGGAGTGTGGCCAATGGAGGATGAGAAAGGAATTGTGAGGAAGCAAAAGTTTGTCATAAGTTTGAAGATTGTAATGGAAGGTGAAAGAAGCCAAGAGATTAGAAAAAAATGCCAATAAGTGGAAGAAGTTGGCTAGGGAAGCACTTGGTGAAGGAGGCAGTTTTGATAATCATATTGATATGTGCCTAGCACATGATGTTTCTAAGCCCAATTAAACCATTAAATGCATCAATTTATATGATAATTAGCTTCCAATTGGTATGAATGTGATTCACATGCTTCAATGATATATTTTGGTCAAGACTAAGGTAATTGGCAGGTAAATTTGAGCAAAAGGGATGCAGAAAAGAAGAAAGAGAAGTTCTGGTGCGAACAGCGCCAAGTTCCACGCCACCAACGCCAGCTGGGATTATCTGGCGCCATCTGCGTGAGGAACCGCGCGGTCCGCGCGGGAACCTATCTGGAAAAGGCATCTCCTCTGGAAGTTGGCGCAATCCGAGCCACTTCCCACGCTATCCGCGCCATTCATTCGGGAAGGTGGCGTCGTCAGTGCCAAGTCCAGCGCCATCAGCGCCAGAGTCAAAATGGTGGCGCGATCAGCACCACACTCCACGCGATCTGCGCCAGAGCTCGATTCTGCAGAATACTGATGCTGTTAAGGGCTAAACTTGGGATTTCACTTACCCAAGTATAAATAGCAATCCCCACTTCAGTTTTAAGGATCTTTTGGACGAAAATCACTTCCAAGGGAGAAGAAAGAAGGCTTGGGAGCTGAGCTAGGGTTTGGGTGTGAGGGGAAGAGGGTTCTTCCCTCTTCCATTCCTCTTGATCCTTGTATATATCAGCAAGCATGCTTCTTTTTGTTGTACCAAGGCCATCCTTGTTAGGTTTGGCTAGTTCCTTTTGTAATTAGGGCAAATACTCTATGTAAATCTCATTTGAAATGGATTGAATGTTATTGTTCATTAATGCTATGTTGTTTCATTATACTTTGCTTGAATCTCTTCATCTCTTTCTTAGAACTGATCAACCGAGGTAAGAGCTCAGAGCTAGGGTTCACAATAGGGACATTGGGGCTCTAGTCTTGGAACCAAGTGTGGTGACTTGTTTTACATCACCTAGGGATAGGGATGTAGGCTTGCAATCTTTTAGTGCATCACTTAATGCTTAACCTAATAAATGCTACTAAGGGATTAGGGTATTGAAAAGGGTTAAAAAGTTAATGTCACTAAGGGATTAGGGCTTAACTAATATTGAATGAGGATGCATGATTGAGTAGCTAGCATAGATGAATGTTACAAACAATCCATGTAAGAATGTTAGGAGCAAGGAGTGTGAGTTCCCTCATTACATTAGTTGACGTTTGGTACAACCATTATCCATTATGTTTATAATATTTAATGCTTATAATTAGGTTTAAATTAGTTGGCACACACTACATATATCTTTCCTTTAATTATCTTTTGTTCTCCAACCTTTAGATAGAATTTATGATTTAATCGGCCAAACAATCCTCGTGGGAACGATATTCTTATTTATCACTTTATTACTTGTACGACCGGTATACTTGTCGAGTGCGCAACACATATCAATCACTTTGTGAATCATTTGATGAATGCATATAAGAATGAAAATTTGAATGTATAATGAGTGCCTATTCTCATCATCAGTTGTTTTGGACTCATTTATGTTTACTTTTTCAATATAGTATTTTATTTGAATGTATAATATATCTGCTTCCAGGTAATAATACCTTTCTATTTTTACTTTATCATGTATTTGTTACAATTAAAATATTATAAATTTTTTATTTTATTTATTACTAAAAGAGTCTACGATTTTCCAAAGAGAAAGGCAAAAAGAATTATAATGAAAAATATATAAATTGAAATCAAGAATCTGTTTTATATTTCAAGTCTCTTGAGGTTCCCAGAGAGCTATCCTGCTTACATGTCAATGAAATCTAGTCAATTCTCTGACTTGCACAAAGCTGATTCGGTGCTTGTAAACACCTTGGAAGCATTAAAAGCCGAGGTACCTTACAAATTTAACCCGTACATAATATATGCATTTTTATTTGATTCTTCATACATAGTTATACTATTAAATGAATTTTGATTATTTTGTATATATATCAAATAAATTTATTTATTTTTATTCATAACTTATTTGAGCAAATTTTAAAATATGAAACCATTTTTTATCTTTGTTTGTTTGAATTCCAATGGTTTGAAAACTTTTAAAAAAGAGTCAATTAAACTACATTAAAAATTAATTGTTTTCAAATACAGGCAATGTTTAAAAAATATTATTAATAATACTTATAGTTATAGTTATTTTCACTATCAAAATAAGTTTTTGGAAATTAAAAACTTATAGATTTGATTGGTTTTAATTATATCGCAAGATATTAATTGAATAAATTATTATAGAGTGAGATTTTGAAATTACTTAATTATAAATTTAATTAACAATGTTACAGTAAAAAATTAAAATAATGAAATAAAAAATGTTTTGTTATATTAGCATATGACTCAAGTATAAAATTTAACAAGTCTTCAACTTTTTAAGACACGGTCTTAGATTTATCAATCGTTATTGGATCTATTTGGATAAGTTTATTTAGAACCACTTCTAAAAGAAGAAAAAAATGAGATGAACTTTTTCATAAGAAAAAATAAACTCTTCATTAGCTAATTTTTAGAAGTTCATCATTATAAATTTTCTAAAAGATGAGATGATATCTACAAATAAGCTAATGAAAAACCCATTTTAGCTTATACAGAAGCTCTTTTCATTGTTTTCTGTTTACTTTTTTCTTCTAGAAGTACTTATAGATAAACTTACATTCAAACAGGTCTATTGTTTAATTATTTTTCTATTTCCTGTTTTAATATTTTGCTCTGTCTAATTCATTGAGTTTATGACATGGTTGGTGATGATTTGCTTCTAAAAGGCGGTGAAAGGCTTAATCGATCTCTTTCCAGCAAACATGATAGGACCGATGGTTCCTTCGAGTTACTTGGATGAGAGGATTGAAGGGGTCAAAGGGTATGGAGCAAGTCTATGGAAGCCACTAAATGAAGAGTGCATCAATTGGTTGGAGGCAAAGCCATCTCAATCTGTGGTGTACATCTTCTTAGGAAACTTGGCTTCCTTAAATGCAGAACAGATAGAAGAGGTGGCTAGGGGGTTGAAAGAAAGTGGAGTGAATTTCTTGTGGGTTTTAAGAGAATCTGAGCAGAGTAAATTACCTTGTGGGTACAAAGACGATAAAGGTCTAACTATGACATGGTGCAACCAACTTGCATTGCCGGCTCACCAAGCCACTTGTTGTTTTGTGACCCATTGTGGCTTTAATTCCACCCTTGAAAGCCTTAGCCTTGGTGTTCCTATGGTGTGTTTGCCACAGTGGACTAACCAATCGTCTAATGCCATGTTTTTGGAGCAAGTCTGGGAGTGTGGCCAAAGGAGGATGAGAAAGGAATTGTGAGGAAGCAAGAGTTTGTCACAAGTTTGAAGGTTGCAATGGTGAAAGAAGCCAAGAGATTAGAAGGAATGCTAATAAATGGAAAATGTTGGCTAAAGAAACAGTTGATGAAGGATGCAACTCTGATAATCATATCAATCATTTGATGGAGGCATAGCCATATAAACTTTAAATCATTTGATGAATTCAATTAAGAATGGATTTTGAATGTATACTCAGCCCATTCTCATATCATCAGTTATTCTCCGTTAGTGGATACATGTAGTCTGGGCTCATTCATATTCACTTTTTCAATATATGAAGAATTATGTAATTTTGTGCCTTCTTTTGTTAGTTTCATTCCTTTCAGCCAATAATACCTTTTTTTTCTTCTAATTTATCATGTACTTCTTACAAATTTTTTATTTGAAAATGTATCAGTTCATACATATGGCTGAGCATACTCATTCATTTCACTTATAACAACTTTACAGTAAGACTAATAATAAAACTTACAGTAACCCACTTTATAAAATGGATAGCAGTAACCTATTTTTTATCATAATATTCTTTATTTTATTTATTAAATACAATTAAGTTTTTTTATTTAAATTTTTTGGAAATACTTCAAAAAATCCACACACTCTATTACTGCAACAGTTCCAACTTCTGCTTTGATCAATGGCTTCTCAAAACCCTAATCAGAGAAATTCTCTGTATCCACAAGTAATCGATTCTAACCTCGATGCTCCGCCGCCACTCCTTAATAAATTAATCATATATGTTAGAAATATGTTTAGAAGTCCCACATCATCTATATCTCTTTGTATATGTCCTTTAGCTTGTTATATAATAGGTCCAAGATTGTGTAGTTAAAACACAACAAAGATTACAATAAATTCCTTTTGTATCTCTTGATATTTAACATGGTATCAGAGCCTAATAAGAGGAACGTAATCAATTTCTTTTTCCGATGAACTCAATGTTCTTCGGATTTTTTTTTTCTTTTTCTTTCCGCACAAGGTTTTCTTAGTATGCTCTGTGATTGCAGCTTAGACTGATCTATCACATCAGAAAAGAATTATCCTTAATCGGAACCTCCGTTAGCCACTATTCTGTTCCATCACCGGCGACACTATTCCGGCGACACTATTCCGGCGGGCACTATTCCGGCGGCACTATTCCGACGGGCACTATTCCGACGGTCACTATTCCGACGGTCACTATTCCGACGGGCACTATTCCAGCGGGCACTATTCCGGTGGGCACTATTCCGGCAATCCACCCTCACGGCACTATTCCGGTGGTCATTTTTTCGGCGATCCACCCTTGCGGTCCTTATCTTGAAGAGGCGGTCATTTATGCGCCAGTTGCACCCACAAAAGCTGCCGCACACGTTCCCTGGTCCGGTTAGTTTGTTTTTTTTCTGATTTTTATTCTCTAAGTGAGTATGGATTCCCCAACCTCTTCCATTTCTGGAACTTCAACTACTCCCAAGTCAGACAATACTATTTTTTCAAACTATATCCTTGCTCCGCTGAGTGTAGAAAAATTAGATGGGTCAAACTATGATTCTTGGTCGTCAGATCTGCGCCTTTGGTTGGATGGACAAGATTACACATCTCATCTCACTACTAAGGCAGATTCTATTACAACAAATGAACGTACAAAATGGAAGATGATTGATGCCCAATTGTGCAGTCTCATAAAAGCTACTCTCCATCCTTCAATCAAGCAGATTTTTAGACTTGCAAATTCCTGTGAAGCAGTTTGGAGTCAGGCAAAGGCATTGTACACCAATGATACACAACGACTCTATAGTGTGTGTCAGAATTTAATGACTACCTTTGCCCCTCGGGATTTCACTTGTCCCATGTCGGAATATTTGGGACGAGCTCAGAGTTTACTCCATGATCTTAATGAACTTTTACCTCCTACTGGAGATGCT
>PYAF01004796.1:29220-43930 GCA_007407185.1 Glycine tomentella
GGTTCTTTCTGGTGAAATTATAACTAATTTTGTACCATCTAATGATCAATTGGCAGATATATTTACAAAGTCTTTGAGGGGTCCTCGAATAGAGTATATATGTAACAAGCTTGGTGCTTATGATTTATATGCTCCAGCTTGAGGGGGAGTGTTAGAAATATGTTTAGAAGTCCCACATCATCTATATCTCTTTGTATATATCCTTTAGCTTGTTATATAATAGGTCCGAGGTTGTGTAGTTAAAACACAACAAAGATTACAATAAATTCCTTTTGTATCTCTTGATATTTAACAATATATGACACTATAATTGAATAACGCCATGAGGGTGAAAAACTTTTTAAACCATTAATCCATACATCATTTATTTACTCATGCATGCTTCGAGAATAGTGTTAAATGTTTTTACGCTAGCAGTGATAATTATCAGGGGCGTGCCTCTTGTGTCTTCAGGGGCAATATCCTCCTTAAAAATTTTGAAAATATTAACGAAAATAAAATGTTCTTTTTCTTTTACCCTAGCTCTGCCCGGTATATTACTATGGCATGTCTATATCCAATATTACTATCTCAGAGTCAGCTACTTTAAGTTGTTATAGCTATCTTTTTTATTTGATCAGTTCGAGCGATTATTTAATTGACAAATTGGACTTTTGGTTTGATATGTATCTCTTTTATAGGGTTAAGAGAGTTACTAAAATGACAGCGAAATTAGCAAATGGTTTTCTCTCTGGGGTCGTGAAAGTGTCTGGATTTTTCACCAGTTCAGTGATAAATTCAAAAGCCGGAAAGAAATTTTTCAGCTTTCTACCGGGAGAAGTTCTGCTTGCATCGTTGGATGGATTCAGTATGTCAGTTACATTATTGCTGAATTGCTTGAGTTCCTATTCTAACCAGTAGCCAAATATGAAATATCTTTCAGAAAGAAAGGAAGAAGTAGATAATCCTCTGTCTTTAGACAAAGAGAAGAAAATGCGACATTAATTAATTAACAAAGGAATAAAAAGAGAATAGATTTTACCTTCTTAAGAACTTGTTTTTTTAAAAAAAAAAATAGTTTGTTTTCTTCTTGGCTTCAGATGGACTCTTTATTGTTTAGTGTGAGGGGGTGTACTTAGTCCCACATTGCCTGTTGATATGACTTACATAGTGCTTATAGGGCTTGGTCAGTTCTTAGTAGAGTGTAATTGAAATTCAAATAATGGTTTAGTTTTATATTCCAAGTCCAAATTCAAAGAATAATCTTTGGCTCAATTATTCAAAGTAAATTTATGATGGTTTAGTATGATTTTCAGTAAAATTGAAAACATCCCATCATTATATAGTATTTTGTATTTAGGCCGTAGTCTTAGCTTTATTGTGATATTATTCAATAGATCTGTTTTTTTATGTTCTGCCAGTGCTGTCTCTAGTAGTATCTATTTTCATATATAGGATGCTCTTCTAGATAGATAGAAATGTAACGCAGTTAGTTTGCCATTGCACACATTAGTAGATATTTGTTTTGTTTAGATTCAGAACATAGTCAGATTCTGTTAGATAACCCATAGTGGAATGGTTAGTTTTTTAGTTAGTTAGTTAGTGGCATTAGTTCGTCATGTTAGAAAAAGGGGACCGGACATGCAGCTAATTAGGCCCATTAAGGATGGGTTTTGGTTATGAATTGTAGACCAGCAACTGCGAATAACTTTAAACAGTTTAGGGAGACTTTTGTGATTGAGAAAGCAGCTTAAGGAGTGCTTCATGTTCTATGGATTTTAATAATTCTGAAGTTGGGTAGGTTTGAAGAAAATTTAAGTACAACCCCGATGTGCTTGGGTGTATTGTTAGAAATTGGATATGGGGATCACAGATGATGATGGCGTTACATTTAGTCCAATTATTATAGATCTTAAAATTAGTTCACACAACTATTCTAAAACATAAAGAATTAATAATTTTAATAAAAATTAATTGAAGAATTTTAATAATAATTAAAGTATATATGTAAGGCTCTTTATCTATTAATGTTTGTAATGATTGGTACGTTTGGGGATCAAATTCTTATTTTCTTGTTACTTTAATTTTTGGGTTTAAAATGTAATATTCTTGACATAGTCATTGCTTTAAGGGAGGGACCTGCTATATACCTTTTTAGTGATGATATATAGCAAGGTTCAAAACAATATAATTAATAGAGAAAAAATATTTATCCAAAAGATGTATTCATTACTACTACATAAAACACTACATTACATAAATAAACACATATGACTTTCCTATAGAATTAGCTTTAAAGCATTATCTTATCCTAACTACATAAACAAACACACATGACTTTCCTATGGAACTAGCTTTAAAGCATTATCTTATACTAACTACCTTAAATAACTTGAAGAGTAGGGCTTAATAGATAGAAAGAAGATAAAAAAATTATTTTTTTCCACAATCCGCATATTGTGTGATCCCTGAACCAAGAGGTAGTCCCGTTCTGCAAGCAGAGCTTGGCGTCTCTCCTTCAAAGCATCTATGCGAGAAAAGAGAGCGAAAAGATTGACCATAGGAACGCTGTTGTATCCATTTTCTCTTATTGTATCTAACTCTTGAGAGGACTCTTCAATATCTCTTTCCAGTTGATTCATTTGGCTGTCAATTGAAGCAAGTCTCTCAACAATACTCATAGTGCTATTCTTTGGTTTGAATTTGATGAAGTGAAAGACACTTATCAAGCCTCCATTTATAGAGTGGTAGAGGAGAATCCTGTCATGCTTGATTAATGAACAAACTACTTACCTATCATGCATCTTTTAATGAATAAACTACTTATCTATCATGCATGTTTTAATGAGTAAACTACCTACCTATCATGCATATTTTAATGAGCAAACTATGTGATAACCCTAAGTTATGGCATGGTTGGTGCCATACCCCCACGCGATCGCGCGGGGATTCACATCAGAAAACCTGATTTTTGGTATGGCGCAGGTCGCGCCAGGGTTGGCGCTGACAGCGCTAGACCCATTGGCTGTGGCGCTGATAGCGCCAGGACGGCGTTGGTGGCGCCAGAGGTTCGGTCAGTTCACCCTGAGGGCGTGGCCATGGCGCTGAGAGCGTGGGTTATTCGAGAGGTTGGCGCGGATGGCGCCAAGGGCCGCGCGGATCGCGCCATAAGTGCCCTGGAAAACCAATTTTCTCTGGATTTTCACGCGGACAGCGCCAGAGGTGGCGCGGGTGGCGCTAAAGGTCTCGAGAGGTTCACGCGGTTAGCGCGGGGATGGCGCTGATAGCGCCAGTTCACCGACCTTGTGGCGCGGATCGCGCGGGAGGCGGCGCGGATCGCGCGGAAGTTCGGGCAGGCTGAGTATATAAAGGGTCAAACGCGTTTTTGAAGGGAAATACTATTCCCTCTTCTTCTCCATGACCCCCAGCCTCTATTAATGAGATTCCAAGCTTTCTAGGACCTTACATGCTAGTTTAAACACTTTCCTGAGGCCTATAACCTTGTTAGAACCGATTAAAAAGCTGAAATCTTTCATCTGTTACTTGAAAATCCCTTGTGAGTGAGAGGGTGAGTTCTTAAGTGGAAAACCTCAGAGAATTTGAGAATAGGCAAGACCTACAGCGAGAGACGGACATTAGAGCTCGGAGAAGCTGTTCTGAGGTCTCCTTGGTCGCTACTGAGGTAAAGAACCTGAGTTCTCTTGATTCTCTGTGAATTTGGGATTTCCTGAGTAATGTGACCCACAGTGAAATGGGCTAGAATTAGCCCAAGAAATTTACTTAGGGCAATGTAATGATGAAGGATTAGCTTTCAATTTTTGATTTTGATGACTTTGAATTTTGGCTCTGTGTTACCTGTGTGGCCTGTGGAATGGTCACTTGTGATTATCTGTTGATATATCAGAGCCTTAGTTAGATTTATGTTGAGCCTGAGAGGTTAGTTGATTGAGACTTTGGGTAGAACTCAGTCCATTCGGATGATAATTGAGTTTAAGGCTGAGAAAAGCTAGGCCATGTGTATATGCTCGAAGTCTGGGATGGCTCAGATGGCTTGTATACAGCCTGATGGACCTTGAGCGGTCTGAGAACAGCCTAGTGTAGGCTAAGCTTGCTTAAACCCTAGGATAGGGAATTCTGTTATGATATATACTGTGACCTGTATATCTGTGAACTGGTTTTGATATGAAATTACTTATGCCTTGATTAGGCATTGATTCTGAGACTGTTGGTGGTGGGAGCCACAGACCTGGAAAGGAACTGCGAGCTGAGACCTTACCAGGTAAGTTCAGTGTTCCCTGGGGATGAATTCCCGCTTTGGTTGCACACCACACTCCTGGGGAGTGTTGGTCATGATTCATGATGCATGCATTGGCTGTGGCATTACTTGTATTGAGATTGTATGCATCTGCATTTGATGTTTGTGCTGTGCTTGAGATATCTGTTGGCCAATAGATAATACCGGCGTTGAGGAGCTCCGCCGTGTATTTTGGGCGTTGAGGAGCTCCGCCCGTGGCATTGAGGAGCTCTGCCACATTATGACAGGTACTGACGTTGAGGAGCTCCGTCAGGGCGTTGAGGAGCTCCGCCAAGCATTGTGGAGCTCTGCCACCTGTCATATGTTATGATTGTGATGATGATTATGTTATGTTGAGGGCCAGGCTAGTAGGCCATGTATGATGTTTATGCATGTTTATGTATTGTGAATCTGTGGGCCAGGGTGGGAATGATTTCCCAAGAACCCTGAGCTTACTGAGATATGTTATCTCACCCCGTGTGGGGCTTACATGATTTCAGGTGATATTTCTGGAAGAGAAGAGCAGTCTCAGGGCAGGAGGCCCAGTTGAGACTAGGCTGCTTGACTTAGGAGCAACATGGAGAGCTTGAAGGCTCTGTTTTGATTTCCTTTTGATGTATAGTTCTGTACCCCTCATGGAGGGCTGCTATTCTTTTGTATCACCACAGTATGTGTGGTGTGGACTGTGGACACTGATGTGTATATGTACAGAACTTTGATATAATATGATTTGTGATGTTCCCCTGAGTATAATTGTTGTATATCTGATTATCTGTCTGTATGATTAAGTTGTCTAGCTTTTGATATATGATTTGAGAAACTGGATCAGCAGGGGGCGTGATTTATGGTTTTGTATAATTGTGATTTAAATCATATGATATTCCATACATAATGTATCAAGAAAACGATTCTATACTTTCGTTGAGCTATATAATCTGTGTTTTATTCGCTAATCTGATATTATTAATGATAACACGTCCGAGGCCTACGGGGTGTTACAAACTACGTACCAATCATGGATAAATGGTTGAGTTCTTATTATGTTGATGATCTTGTAGTCACCAGTATTACAAAGTGGCCAGTTAAAGACTTCTAAGCCAACAGTGGTATAGGAGTGTTGTACCATTCGACAATGATCATTATACGTATGAGATCATACTCAAATAAGGTTTTGCAAATATAAGACTTATCCAAAACAGTTACAAATAAAAAAATTGAATTTTCTTAATAAGAGTACCTCAAGCATCACAAACAAAAATGACCATAGAGTTATTATAACTGTGTAAGGAAATATGGTATCACATAATTGCCATTCATAATCATGATTTATTAATAATAATACTCTTTAGTACCAATCTTCAAATAATGATGGAATACAAAGGATATTTTGAGGATGTGAACTTGATACATTTCATTGATGTTGAGTACTTGTTTATATACAACAATGCAATAACTACGTATAATTACAGAGGAGTAATTCTATGAAGGAATCATGTACAAGAGTGATTCTAAGAGGAAGATGGATCAGATATATCATGAAGAATGATTTTAGGAAACAAAAACCGAAACTAAATAAACAGTAATAAATAGCAAGATTGCTTCCTGTTATACTATGCTGGTATGTTGTGAGATTAAAGCAATTTCCTGTACTAGAATTATCAAGCACAATATCCCCAAAGCGCAAACTTTGATAGTATATCAGTAAGGACTCGTCAGTGGACTTTTTAACCAAAAGAATAAATAAATATTTATAAAAAATATTTACCTCAATCATACAAAATATTGTTTTTTAAAATCATTTAATAAGTACTTAGTGTATGTAGAATACTAGTAACAACAAAAGATAAGAGTTAGAGAGAGTACATCAGACCTTGTGGGATCTATTTATATATACTATTTTTTTTTTTTGTGTTTGCCTATTATAACATTTTCTACGAGAAGTGACACGAGAATCACTTTAATGAGAAAATCATAATAAAATTACTACCTATACTGTATGGCCCGAGAAACTTAGCCTATACTCGGATCGTGGTGGCGCTCGACTCTTTATAATATCTGAGCAGTTAGCCGACCCAAATGATGGGCCCCTCGAGCAGTCAGTCGGTATGGCCTGACGTTATCCCCTATCTGGCTCTCACCTCCCATCTCCGTCATCTTCTCATGAACCCCCTCACCAACACACACCAGAAAATCCTCTGTTCTCCCGAATTAGAAATGGATGAAGGAGACGAAACAAATAACTCTTCCTCACTTAGACTCCCTTATGCCCTTGACCTTCCTGACCACAAGCGACCTACCCCGAAAGGGAGACCCATCTCCGTAGCATAGGAAGACATAATGCTATTAATCATCCTATATTAACTGAGTTTGTTAGGCTAACTAAGTTTGTTAGAGCAGATTATTTTTCTGTTATGGTTGTTATAATAAGTTTGTTAGAGTAGATTATTTTTCTGTTATATCATAATAACTGCAATGCTTCTATTATGATGATTATAAATACCGCAACAGCACGCTTGTATTCAATAACAAGTGAATAATAGATTCTTTCATTAGCTTTTCTTTTTCTTCTTTATGTTCATGGTCTCTGTTCAATTATTTAATATGGTATTAGAACCTATCCTAGATCCATTAACGGGCCACCTACCATGTTATTCACGCACCAAGCCCAAAAAGTGTTGGGCGTGAGGAGGTGTATTGGGAATAACTCAAGTCTCACATCGGTTAGAGATAGTGCCAAATCAGATTATATAAGTGAAGAACAATCCTCACCCTATAAGCTAGCTTTTGGGGTTGAGTTAGGTCTAAACCCACATTCTAATATGAAAAGAACAAAGGAATGCAGAAATAGGGAACTGACCAAGGAGTGTAAATAATATATAAATTTGCGTTAACTAATAATAATAGTAAACTAATTATAAGGAAATAATACTTTTTTAGCATAAATGATGATAAAAAAATTATGACAAATACTTATATAAACAAATATAATTTTTATAAATTGAATAATATGAACTTATTTTTAATAATATAACAATATATAATATATTAAAAAATGTTATAATATATATATATAGAGAGAGATGTATAAGCATGTCTTGTGTATAATCAAGATTCAAGAGACACCAGTTTTCCTTTAGTGATTCATCGCTTTTACGTTCAAAAACAAGTGTAAACTAATTTCTTTCTTTGTATTTTTTTAATTAAATGTTTTATCTTTTAGGTTTAAGGAAATTAGAAAGCATAATTTTCTCAACTTTATTCTTGTAATTTTATAAAGTCAAACAAGAAATTAATATTAGTATTAATAAATAAGAGAATGATACAATTATAAAAATTAAAAAAATTAAAATTAAAATATTTTGATAATTTTCTAAAAATATTTATGTAAAAACTTGAATGATAATTATTTAAAAAAATGATTGGCTATAAAATTAAAGAGTCCTTTGGGTAATTTATGATTGATCTGCATAAAATGACAAGAGAGTAATAACTAAGAACAAAGAAGGAACGGCAAAAAAAATAAAATATTGTTTTTTAAAAAAATTACAAATTTATTGTAGTTTTAAAAGTATTTACGCATCTATACCAACGAGTCGCGTCTCGGTAAGATGCAATCGGTCACGCCCCCACCAAGCGCAACTGGACTGAGTCACGCCTTACCTGGGCGTGACTAATTTCGTCGCTAATTCCATCGTTACCACTTTTTGCGACTACAATATTCTGTCGCAAACAGTATTAGCGACTGAAATAGAGATCGAAATTAGCGATTAAATTTTAACTACCAATGTTTTTTTTTCTTTGAAAAATAAAAGGATTCTTGCCACGTGGTAATTTTTTTGTTGACCACCTTACACCCATTTGGTAAATAATGAAAAAAATGCCCTCATTGGATACATTGTAAAACTTTAGAGCGAAAAATGAAATTAAGCCTAAATATAAAACAAATCAAAAGATATATTTATATATATATATATATATTTTTTTTTCTTTTGTTGACATATATATATATATATATTTGGTTTCCAGTTAATTTTAAATTCTTATTATTTTTAAAACAAATCAATGTGTCTTTAAAATTAGAAATAAGTAGTGTAATATTAATGGAGTATTTTTATGAAAATAAATAATAATATTAAATCAATGGTAAATGATAGTTTTATAATAATAATAAATTATTAGTTCAAACTTAACTTAAATACCATCTAAAATAAAATTATAATCTAATGCAATAAATTTGTTTATTAAATACTTTTATTTTAATTAAACAATCTTATAAAGCAATCGACTAAATTTAAGTATATCGAACTTAAAAAGCAAAAGGACAACCACACATTATGCCTCTATAAACGTTTACTCAATTGTACCAATTACCATATCTTATTATGTAAAGTAAGTTTGAAAATATTTAGAGAAACACGCCACAAGTTTTATCATGTACCAATTACCATATCTCATTAATTAGTTTTCAGCATTTTTCATATGCTTTACCTGTGTTTCAATTTAATTAGGCAAAAACAGGATTGGATTTCTCTCAAACCAAAGCAGTCAAAACAAAGATATCATTGAAGTAGGTCCCGGAAATTTAAAGCTGTCATTTTCTTCATATTCTGGACAACTCATACGGATGCATAATTACAATACTGGAGTAAGTACTTTTGAAAGCTCATTGGCACAGAATAATATGTTTGCAGTTAGTTTTAGTTAGTTTTAATTGAATATATAAATATGATTATGCGATACGAATAGGTCACCAATTATGAAGTAGCGTGCATCATAGATATGGGCTACACAAGTTCTGTTTGACATAACCAAAATAACACATCAGGAAAGCCAATTTTCAGGCATCAATAAAACACTATCATCAAACAACAATTTTTCATATTCCGTAGGCAGACGTTACTGCTAATCAAGCTTAGAATTATACTTGTTGGGTTGAGTTCATCATATATTCTATTGAACTCATATGCATTGAATCATGTTCAATTGCAATTTACAAAGGAAACCACATATTCCAAACTTACTTACGCATGGCAAATGGAATATTTGCCACTTACCACTTAGGCTTAACTTCATATTGGTTTCATATCAAGATAATTTTGAAGGGTATGGTGAAGAACTTTCATGACTTTTCAAATGTTTTCCAGGTAGCTGTACCAATTCAGCAAAACTATCTATGGTATAGTTCCAGTCAAGGTGAAGGTCAGGTATGTGATTTTGTTTTCTACACACACCACTTATTCTAGTAACAAATAAATATAGTACAGAGTATGTTGCAATATCAGCTTTGTTATCTCTCCAGGATTCTGGTGCATATATATTTCGGCCTCATACCCCTCCAAATATTGTTTCAAGATCAGTAAGTTTCTTCCTCGAATCAGTTAACTCAGCAATATTTCAATGTTATATTTATGGTAGTTTCTAAACTACTTGAACTTCATATGTATGAAATATGGACTTTGATATGGACATGAAATACAACCTGGATGAACTCATGTCCCAAACAACTTGAAAGGGGGAACTTACTTCATACCTTTATATTGTGTCTCCATAGATGCATTTTGATTTATTTGATATAATACAGGTGCCCTTCAAGATAATCCGCGGACCATTAGTTGATGAGGTTCATCAGGAGTTTAGTTCTTGGATTTACCAGGTAAGTAAAACCGATATATTCTTAGTTGCAATACATGTATGGATTTCGTGACACGTTATCATGAGAATTGCATGTCTGTCTTTAGAGGAGGTGAACTTGAAACATATTTCTTGAGGTATGGTAAATGGTAATCGGATGCAAATATGCAATTAAATATTGAAAATGAATTGGATGTGTACCAGAGGAGAAAGCAGTGAGGCATATAACATTCTCTAGGATCCCGCTAGATCATCTAGTCTTAGGATCTCGCTAGATCATCTAGTCTTTACTTTGCACTACAAAGATTAGAATAACAAGGAGTTAGAAATTCAAGATAAGCACATAAAGAGCATTGTAGTGGCCCGGTTTTTGGTGGAGGGGGGGGGGGGGGGGTGTTAAAATTGAAACTATTCCCTTTATAATGGGGTACACATGAATTACCTACATGGTTTTGTTTAATCCGTGAGTAACTTATTGGTTTATTGTTTGTTTATTTTTAGGTTACTAGGGTCTACAAAGACAAAGAGCATGCAGAGATTGAATCCACTGTAAGTCACATTGTCTAGCCTTGTGGAAGACCACTTTTTTTTGGAGGTGTTAGCTACTAAATAAAATACGGTGTCCGTTAATTTGCCTAGTATGGATTGTGAAGTTATGAAAGAAGTATAACAAATGAGGTTCTGACACATTTATTTTTTGAAGATTGGTCCAATTCCTATAGAGGATGGAATTGGAAAAGAGGTGATCACCCAAATGACAGTAAATATGGTTACAAATATAGAGTTTTATACTGACTCTAATGGAAGAGATTTTTTGAAATGGGTAAGTCTCCTCTACGATTTTTCTTCAGTTTATATTGAAGTCCTCCATAGGTTAAAAGAAAATGCAAAATTGACTTTCATAAAAAAAAAAAAAAAAAACTTATGCAGGTTCGAGATCATAGGGATGATTGGCCACTCCAAGTTCATGAACCAGTAGCAGGCAACTATTATCCAGTAAACTTCTTTACTCAGTTAATTTCTTCTTGAATTTTGGGTTTTGTTTCTAATAACCAATATCCAATTGAAGAAAATAAGAGCAATTAACTTATACTTTTCTTTGCCATCCAAACCTGGGTAACGAATCATTGTAATTAGAGAGAGAGAGGATGCATTTTAATTATCGGTTGTTGAATTAAGAAATGATTTTTGCTTGATCTAAAACACTTCTAATCAGCTCAATCTTGGAATTTATGTTAAGGATAACAAATCTGAATTGTCAGTCTTAGTTGATCGGGCCACTGGAGGAGGCAGTATCAAAGATGGTATGGTGGAACTTATGTTTCATAGGTACAAAATTAAACTGCGTGATATTTTTATATTGCATACAAACTACTAATTGCTGATTTTTACTACTTTGATGATGGCAGAGGAGTAAACGAAGGTCTTGATGAACTAGTGTGCCAAAATGATAGATGTCAAGGACTAACAGTACGACCACAGTCAAATTAGTTTGTATTCAAACGCGTATATATTAAAAAATTGATTGAACGAAAATTTCTGTTTTGTGCTTTTTTGGTTAAAGACATGAATTGAAACACTCCATTCCTCTGGACAGCGCAGAATAACTAGAAATGAACTACAGTTTTCCGTATGTATATGTTTGCATACGGATCAGAATGAGAGAAAATAGCGTGAATATAAAAATAAATCAATTGTGAAATTTTCAGAATCTGACATCCTGTATAGTTCAATTTCCAGTACAATAACTTCTAATGGAAGAGATAACATATATATAGTGTATGGAATTCCTATCCCCTTTCTATAATATCTTGTTCTTTGTATCAGATAAGAGGAAATTATTATGTGGGCATCCACAAACTTGGAGCTGGTTCACACTGGCGCCGTACAACTGGTCAGGAAGTTTATTCACCACTATTATTGGCTTTTGCACATAAGGTATTACTTAACTGTAGTGTAGTTACTTCATGGATTAGTCTTATCCATATTACATATTCTAAGATATTTATTGATCAGGACTTGGTAAACTGGAAGGCCTTTCATGTGACCAGAGGAACTGCCATTGATCCTAATTACAACTTACCTCCCAATGTTGCTCTGATAACTCTTTGAGGTAGACTTAATTGCAGCACTACTTGGTATAGCATACCCTATCTTTCTTTCTGTTTAACTTTGGTAGTTTGGCAGGTGTTGGATAATGGAATGGTGCTTCTCCGTTTGGCACATCTATACGAGGTATAATATTATAATAACAAATATCACTATCCTCTACATATATTGTTTTGTATTTACTCTGCTGTTGTGGCTATTTGTTCTGAAGGAAAACGTTACAGGAACACCAATGTGCTACAAGATACCTAGAGAGGTATAGAGATAGAAGAGAGAGAAATATATTCGTGTAGATATGATGAGTGATATGATATGTTAAAAACAAATTAATGAGAAACGAAGCGTGTCAATCATGTGTACATATTTATACCTACAGGTGCCCATTTATCTTTACACTTCATCTGCAAGCAATATACTTATCAATTTCTTTCATGTTTTCAATGTGGTTAGGCTGGTGAAGATGCTCAGCTTTCAACTTTGACCAAAGTCGAATTGAAGAAAATGTTTGCCACAAAAATGGTACACGAGGCTCTGTCTTTCTATACTAAACAAATAAATAAACATTTGCATTTTGATCAAGTTTTTACATGTGAAGCTTAAACTTCCTTAGACAAGCATAATTTAGATATTGTTTGAAGTTTTACCGTCCGTGTGAATACTTATGGATGATTGGTGGTTTATTATGCAGATAAGGGAATTGATTGAGGTTAGTTTATCAGCAAATCAAGAGAAGGAAAAAATGAAGAAGAAAACATGGAAAGTTGCAGGCGACAAGGGACAAGGGTCTAAATCAGTTAGGGGTGGCCCTGTCAACCATATCAATCTCGTAGTTGAGCTTGGTCCCATGGAAATACGTTCTTTCCTGTTGAAATTCTAAAAAATACAATATCCCATTTGAAGATTTTATAATAAGACATCAAGTAATCTAACATGTGTCTCTTTTAATTGCAATATTCCATATCTTACTGTAGAATCATGTTAGACAGATAATTATGTAAAGTGTCCCTTAATATCAATCGCATTACACACGCATAATTCAAATAAGATAACTCCTCTATGGTCGGTTGTAGACTTTGTAGCCATAGATGAAACGAACACGAGATAAAGCTTTTGAAAATGTTAAACATCTTTTATTTTCCGCAGTCGCCGGTGACGCAGGAGAACTTTCCTGTGGCATCTTGGGTGCAGAAGGTCCGCCCCTAGAGGCAGCCGGACCAGGCGGCCGGCACGTTGATCACGTTGGACTCACCGGGTTGTAAGACGAAGCCGGTGGTGGAGAGCGGCGAGGTTCCGGCGCCGGATAAAATGCCGGGCCAAACTGTGTAGCTGCACTTGTTCACAATCGTGAATGTCGTTGAGTACGAACCTGTACAACGTTAAACACAACACATGACAGTTAAATACAAGTAGCTAACATTTGTTTTAAAAAATCTCGTAATTGCATATCAGAACTCGAACTGATTAAATTAAAATAATTTTATGTTAATTAATCTATGTATTTAGAACATAAAAAGGTAATGGTAGTGTGAATGGTTACCTGATAGGAATTGGAAGAGACATAGTGTAACCAAAGTGGTGGAGAATTGAGTTGAGGATGCCATAATTGAAAAATCAATGCAGGAAAGTGTGAAAGTGAAAAAATGGAATAATATTCAGTTTCCCTTTGTTGGATGGTTTTGGAGAAAAGTGAAGATGAGGAATGGGTTGTGTTGGGAGGGAAATCAATATATATAGGGCATCTACTAAACACACTATACACTTTTCTTATACACTATATAGGCACAGTGCATTTCCTTATTTACCCTGGGTCATTTATTTAATAAAATTCAAAACAAAAGCAGAAGAAAAGACGCGCCTTTGGTTTCGTTGCTTTCCTTTACCTTTGGTTTCTTATACACTATAGGCACAGTGCTGTAGCTCTCCGGTGCTTCTCCAGTGTTGTTGAAGGAGGCAGTCCAGTCGACCAGCGTTGGTGTGGTCCGGGAAGGTGGTCGCGTCGGAGGTGGTGGTCGGTGTTTGCGTCCGTCAAGGAAGGTTAGGCGCTCTGTCGAACGGATTGCTAAATCCGTGTTAAGATTTTAGGGATTGATACGGATTAAGTGATCCGACTGGTCTCTACGGATTGTATAATCCGCAAGGCATGTACGGATTACATGATCCGTGCGTAGCATGTGTTCTGATGATGCTTGAGGTACATACGGATTACATGATCCGTAAGTACCATACGGATCATGTAATCCGTATGTACCTCAAGCATCATCAGAACACATGCTACGCACGGATCATGTAATCCGTACATGCCTTGCGGATTATACAATCCGTAGAGACCAGCCGGATCACTTAATCTGTATCAATCATACGGATTGTTTAATCCGTGTGCTATTTACGGATTACATGATCCGTACGTCACCTAAAACCTGCAAAACCAGTTTTAAATTTGTCAAAATGTGATTTATTTTTGTACACTAGGTAGTTGGAATTTGATTGACTGTAAATGGATTGGTTGTTAGGGGATATGAGGCAACATTGTATGTCATATATAGTTGGTTGTAATGTAAGTGTATGACTTACACAATATTAGATGTAGCTATATGAATTTTGATAAGTGAAGCTGTAATGTGAGGTGTAAATTAAAGTGACAATGCAGCCATCAGATTCAATTCATAAATGACATTGGTAATGGTTCAAAATTTACAG
>PYAF01004797.1:0-14589 GCA_007407185.1 Glycine tomentella
CGATTACATCTAATGGTAATCGATTAAGGCAGAGTGACTAAGTTTATCCAATGAGCATGTAATCGATTACAACACCATGGTAATCGATTAAAGCAGTCACACGATCAAATTTCAAGTATGCTGAGTTGTGTGTAATCGATTAACCCGATAAGGTAATCGATTAAAGTGTTTATGCTTGGTTTTCCAGAAACCTTAAGAACAAAATAATCGATTAAGATTTAGCCAGTATTCGATTATTGCTTCTATATGCTGTTTTCTTAGCTTTCTCCCTTAAGTTTCTAATTAACTACTTAACTCCTCTATGATGCAATACTTAAATGATACATGAATACTATAATGGCTTGGATCATCATGATGCTTTCAATCCTTTTACATTAAATCACAAACAATCATCTTCAATGCTTGAGCCATGTTGAAAGCCAAAACTCCAAGACTTGCACCTTGATTGAATCTTCACTTGATCTTCATTCAGCTCCCCCTCAACTCAACAACAACCCACTAAGAACACTACTCAGTAATTCCCCTAGAGAAACTTTATCTCTAGATTACAAGCAAGAAACTCATTTACAATAGACAAACCAAAACCAAAAATCAAAACAGAATTACAACTTCAAAGATTAAGGAAAAAAGTCACCTGATGATCCAATGAACAATATGCATATGAATGATTTCACGAGGTAGAAGAATGATTTCAACCTTAGAACATCTCTTTCCTCAAGCTTTGAAAAAGAAAATCTTGCTTCATTAATCCCTCAAAAACCCATAAGTGTTTTGTGAAAGCAAGAACTCAATGAACCCAGAAAAATCACTACAAGAATGTTTTAAAACCCTTAGAATGCTCAGAGATCGTATTGATCAAGTTTGTGAAAAAGCTGAGCATGGCTTCTATTTATAATAAGCTTTCTAACCTTCAGTAATCGATTACATACACTCCTGTAATCGATTAATTCGCATATGTAATCGATTATTTTAAGACTATAATCGATTAAACTGTTCAATAGACGTTCTGGGCTTGAGCAACGAACAGAATAACCGATTATCCCGTCTGGTAATCGATTAAGACAACAAGCTCCTATTTTTGAAATACACTATGTAATCGATTACGGATTTTGGTAATCGATTAATTCAGAAGGCTTCATAAAACAATTTGTACTTTGTAATCGATTACTACATTTGGTAATCGATTAATGCAGCATAACATGTTAATCATAGGCATATACTGTAATCAATTACTATCTGTGGTAATCGATTAAGACAGAGAGATGATATTTCCTATTTAGCCTATGTAATCGATTACTAATTATTGGTAATCGGTTAAAGTATTCATTATATCAATTTATATGAAATTATAGCTAAAATAATCGATTAATCCGATACGTAATCGATTACATTGTTCTTGAAAAGTTTTCCAGAAGGCACAAAGAACAAAATAATCGATTCTTATCTTAGTGAAATCGATTAAATCAGTAAGAACTTATTTTTCCAAAAACTTAGATTTAAACTTGCCTAATTTACCAAATGCTTGTATATATTGAAACTTAATTTGATTAACTAAATGAATGATATGAATGTTATGCACATGGATCATCAGAAAATACTTCTTCCTTTTACATTAATAACAAATTGATCTCCAAGGCTTAAAAGCATGTTAAAAGCACAAAACCAAGCTTGATCCAATGTTCATTCTTCAAGTGATTCCTCTCTTAAATCAACAGAACTGAGGCTTTCAGCATATGAGAATTCCAAACTTTATATGGAAAAAGTTAAATTTTATCATGATAAAAAGCTTTTGAAAAGGAATTTTCATCCTGGACAGTATGTTTTGTTATTTAATTCTCGATTGAGATTATTTCCAGGAAAGCTGAAGTCTAAATGGTCCGGACCTTTCATCATAAAAGAAGTGATGTCACACGGAGCTTGATAGAGTGCTTTTAGTTGAATATTTTTCTATCCTTCTTAGCTTATTTGACCTCTCTTGGACCTTTATTTTCCTATTCTAATTCAGTTTTTGGCCTACGCAAGTAAGTAAGCTTAATTGCTAATTGTTGCGTATTTTTGGATTTTTGCTCACTTAACGTATCTGACTTGTGCAGGGCCTATAGAGTGCTACTGATCTCTGAATGCAGCGTTCTATAAGTCCATGGAAAGATAAAAAAAAGATCTACAAGTTTGCTAGAAATAGCCTGAGCCCAATTCTGTCATTTTGAGGGTCATTTTGAGCTTTGAAGTTAGCACCTCTGCACTTGTAATTTTGGGCTGCGAATTTGATTTTCATGGTTGTAAATAGCAAATAATTAGATTGTTGGGTTTGTTTATGGCCCATTCTATTTTCAGAACTTAGTCACTATTTATATTAGTGACTTTAGTGAAACTTGGACAACACTTTTACATTCAATAAAAACAATTTTTATTTTTCTTTCTTTTAGTTTTTAGGATCAAACTCTTGTTCTTTATTTTCTCTCATTTGTTCTTCATTGTTCTTCATCTTATTCATTTTCATCTTGCTATCCTTTTATTTTACTGCACTCATTTCATGGGGCTTTCCATGGTGATGATCATGGGAGGCTAAATCATCAATCAATCCAACGATCCATCTCAAGCAAGAGAAGAATTGGAGTTCTGGTTTGGTATTTCAAATTCTATTTGAATGTTCTCCTTCTTCTTCAATTTCTATTATGTTTTCATGATTATGACTGCATTTAGGATTGAAAGCGAGTTAGGATTATGGACTCATGTCCTAATTTGGAATGATAATCACAAGATTAATTGAATGATATTTCAGTTAGAGTTGTGGTTTCAATTAATTTAGGAGTAGAGTCAATTGAACTGCTTCTATTGAGATTGAATGAATGTTCATGATAGAATCAATTTATGAGAATGATGTTGATTCAAATAGCTTGGGTTGGTGAATTGGATTGATGCTTTCTCATCTGTTTTACTTTACTCCTTGATAATGTTGTTAATTTTTGCATTGTTCTTTAATTTTTGTTTGTGTTCTTGCATGTTTTACTTTACGCATACCAACTGTTTGACAAACCCCCCCTTATTATTACCAATGATTTGAAGCTAGAACCATATTGATCGTGTCTCTAAGTCGACCTAGGTTAGCTGTGTGCTACAGAATTAGCTTCGTAAAATTGTTTTTGATGCGTCTCGACAAAAGAAATATCAGAGCTGTAACTCTTGAGGACCCAACTACAAAAAGAACATGGACAGTGAATGGGAGCAGACTTAAGCCTTATCTGGGTGGTGAAGTTGAAAGGCTCACCATGTTGATTTGAGGGGGAGCTGAATGAAGATCAAGTGAAGATTCAAGCAAGGTTCAAGACTTGGAGGTTTTGGCTTTCAACATGGATCAAGATTTGAAGAAATGATGTTTTTGATTTAAATGTAAAAGGTCTGAATGCATTGTGATGATCCAAGTTTTAATTACATATCATTCATATAAGCATTGCATCATATAGAAGCTAAGTAATTGGTTTGAAACTTAGGAAAAAGCTAGGTGTTTTCTAAAAGATAGTATATAGTCGTTTTAATCGATTACTTGCTTATCATAATCGATTATTTTGTTCATCAATTTTCTGGAAAATCAGACATAAACACTTTAATCGATTATTGCATCAATTTAATCGATTACATGAAATATTGTATACATAGAAATTAACCTTGTGACTGCTTTAATCGATTACCATGATATTGGAATCGATTACCTGCTTAGTTGAAAAATATTGTCACTCTGGCTTAATCGATTACCACTTACTGTAATTGATTATTTTAGTACATTCATGATTTTGCATCACGCTGCTTAAATCGATTACCAATGGACGAAATCGATTATTCTTCACAAACATGATTTCAGCATAGGACTGCTTTAATCGATTACACATAGATGTAATCGATTACACTTCATTATCAGGATTTTAGCTTAGTCTGCTTTAATCGATTACACCACGGGTTAATCGATTATTTAACCCGTTTAATGAAATCCTGAGAAAACCAAAGGACGGTTTAATCGATTACAAGAGCGTCTGGAGCGTTCTTAATTGATTATTTTCGTTACAAAAATAACTATATATATAACCCTTGCCTTTTGTGATTCAACACAACAGAGATTAAGATTGATCTTAAAACTTTTCGATGTTCTGAGCTTTCTAAGGAATTACTAAGGCATTCTTCTGGGTTATTTGAGTTTTGCTTCCATCAAGTCATTCATGTGTTACTAAATCTTGTTAGTGAAGCAAACTACTCTTTCACAAAGGTCTAGGAAAGTTGGTCTGCATATTTGGTTTGCATTCAACCTGAGTTTTGTCATTCATATGCATTTCAATCTTGGATCATCAGGTGAATTCTTTCCTGGTTCTTTGTGGGTGTTAAGTTTTCTGCAGTAACTTTGTATTTTGTTGATTCTATTGTATTTAGTTTTTCTTGCAAGAGGAGATAGTGTTTCTCCAAGGGAGATAGGGTATCTCCAAGGTCTGCTAAGTAGGTTTCTCAATGTGGGTTTAGCTTCTAAGGATCTAATAAGGTTTTAGATCTCTGAACTTCTTCTAGGGTTGAGGAAGAGAAGCTTGTAATTGCTTGTAAGAAACATATTTGCAATAGTGGAACTCTACTCTAGTGTTGAGTAGAAGAAACTGGATGTAGCCTCATAGGTTTTGAGGTGAACCAGTATAAATCTTGTCTCTTGATATATATTCTGTAGTTTATATCATATCTTGTGTGAATTATATTTTTTGTGTTTGTGAATTCTTCTTTGAAAGTTTATTCTTTAGGCATAACAAATCTTGGATTGATTTTGGATAAAGTTTTCAATTGATTTTGGATAAAGTTTTCAATTGGTTTTGTGATAAAGATCCAAAGGGCATTAAACTCTGATTTCAAACTCTGATATTGTTAAAAGAAAATTTTATTTTACCAAGGTTAACCAATTCACCCCCCTCTTGGTTAAGTGTGAGTGTTTCTTATTTTCCACAATTGGCATCAAGAGCTAGGTCTTGTAAGATACTCAAGAACACTGCATTTTTTACAAAATGAACACCTCACAAATAACCTTTAAGGAAGGAGCATCCTTAAACAGACCTCCTTTGTTTGAGGGGGAGCATTTCAATTTTTGGAAAAATAGAATGAAAATCTTTATCCAATCCAATGATCCAGGAACTTGGAATGCTATTGAGAAAGGCCCTAGATTGCCTATTAAAGTAGTGGACAACAACATGATTCCCAAAGATTGGGATGAAATGACTGATGATGAAAAACGAATTATTCAATATGATTTTAAGGCAAAAAACATGATAACATTTGCTCTATCTTCTGATGAATTTTTCAGAACTGTTCGTTGTACAAGTGCCAAGGAGATATGGGAGATGTTGGAGATCACCCATGAAGGAACTGAGGAAGTAAGAAGGTCAAGAAAGCATTCATTGATTCATGAATATGAAATGCTCAAAATGAATCAGAAAGAGAGTATTTTCCAGCTTCAAACAAGGTTCACACACATAGTGAATCACCTCTTAGGACTTGGCAAAAATTTGATGCTGAAGAACTTAACATCAAGATTCTGAAATGTCTCACTAGAGCATGGCAACCCAAAGTCACAACCATCAAGGAATCAAAAGATCTATCAAAGATGTCAATGGCTGCACTTTTTGGTAAGTTGCTTGAATATGAATTTGAACTGTCTCAGCTAACCTTTGGTGAAGATACAGATAGGAAAAATAGGGGAATCGCACTGAAATCTGCAACACCCAAGGTGGAAAAGGATGAGGACTCTAGTGAAGAAGAGGAAGATGAAAGCGTGAACTTGATAGTAAAGAAGTTTAGCAACACCAGCAAGTTCAAGAAATTGGACAGCAGCTATACTTGCTTTGAATGTGGCAAACTGGGTCATATCAAATCAGAATGCTCCATATACTTGAAGAAACAGCAACAAGACAACAAAGGGAAGAAGGAAGCTAAGCGTAGAAGAGCTTACTTTGCATGGGAAGATAATGACTCCTCTACCATTGAATCGTCTGCTGATATGGAAGAAGCAAACATGTGTTTAACCTCTATTATCCATGAAGAAGATGATGATTTGCTGGATGAAGAAGAGGAGGTAACTTCTGAACTTGAACAAGCTGTTTTAGCATTTCAAGAGATGCACAAAGAAGCAAAAAAACTGGCTAAGTCAAATAGCAAGCTTAAAAAGAGCATGGAAGAACATCTTGCCAAAATAATGGAGCTGGAAATTGAAGTTTGTAACCTGAAGAAAGAAAATGAAAATCTGACTTCTAGTTACAAATCAAGTGGATGTATATGCACCTCTTCCTCTACATCAAGTGACAAGTATGAAATGTTGCAAAAAGTTTTTGATGAATACAGATTTAATCAAGAAAAAAAATATTTGCAGCAAGTTTCAAAGAACCAAGAATTGATTGATATCTTGGAAAAGCTCAACAAGGGAAAATGTGATTTAGATGAAATGTTGAGTGCCCAAAAACAGTATGGAGACACCTCTGGCTTGGGTTACAAAAAGAACTTTAAAAATATGGAAAAGACCAAGTTTATTCTCCCAAAACAAAAGCAAAAGAAAAAGTCAAGAGTCAATCAAAAGAGGTTTTCTAGAAAAGATATAATGTTGTAACTTGTCATTATTGTATGGAAAGAGGTCACACAGCTTTTCATTGTTTTGCAAGAAGCTTCTATGTCCCAAATGGTGAATGCATTTGGGTAGAAAAGAAAAAGAAAACAGCTAACCCATCTGGACCCATAAGAAAATGGGTACCTATCTCCTTGAAGTAGTTTGTTTCTTTTGTAGGTGTGTCTTAGAGCAAGCTCCTCTCTTTGGTATCTTGATAGTGGATGCTCAAGACACATGACGAGTGACATGTCCTTGCTCAAGAATCTTACGATTAAAGAAGGGGGTTTTGTCACTTATGGAGATAACAATAAAGGAAAAATTATGGGTGAAGGGAGCATTGGTGACAGCTCAAACACCAAAATCAGCAATGTACTTTATGTTGAAGGGCTGAAACACAACTTGCTTAGCATCAACCAATTATGTGACAAAGGTTACAAGATATCCTTCAATCAAGATTGCTGTTTGATTTGTGATGGTAAGAGTAATGAGGTAATTCATAGAGGCAAGAGGAAAGGTAATGTGTATTTACTTTCTATTGACCATGCTTTGTTTCATAAAACTACATGCCTATTGAGTAAATTAGATGAAACATAGTTATGGCATAGGAGAGCAAGTCATATAAATATGCATCATATGAATAAGCTTATTAAGAGGGACTTAGTTATTGGCTTGCCAAAACTCAAGTTTGAGAAGGACAAGTTGTGTGATGCATGTCAAAAGGGGAAACAAACAAAAACCTCTTTTTAAAGCAAAAACCTTGTTTCCACCTCTAGACCACTTGAGCTTTTGCACATGGATTTGTTTGGTCCTTCAAGAACTTTGATTTTAGGTGGCAATTACTATGGACTAGTTATCGTTGATGATTTCTCTAGATTCACTTGGACTTTGTTTTTGAAATCCAAAGGTGATGCTTTCCATTCTTTTTGAAAATTAGCCAAACTTATTTAAAATGAAAAAGGGTGTAAAATTGTTTCAATTAGAAGTGATCATGGTGGGGAATTCCAAAATGAAGATTTTGAAAAATTCTGTGATGAATATGGAATCAACCACAACTTTTCAGCTCCAAGAACACCTCAACAAAATGGTGTTGTGGAAAGGAAAAACAGATCACTTGAGGAAGGTGCTAGAATACTTCTAAATGAAACAAATTTACCCAAATATTTATGGGTTGATGCTGTTCACACAGTTTGCTACACCTTAAATAGACTTCTCATAAGACCCATTTTAAAGAAAACCCCTTATGAGTTGTATAAAGGAAGAAAGCCCAATGTTTCTCACTTAAGAACCTTTGGCTGTAAGTGTTTTGTATTAAATAATGGAAAGGAATCACTTGGGAAATTTGATGCAAAAGGTGATGAAGCTATCTTTCTTGGATATTCATTACAAAGCAAGGCATATAGAGTTTTCAATAAAAGAGCAATGTGCATTGAGGAATCAGTCCATGTAATTTGTGATGAATCTAAATCCTCAAAAGAGGAAAAAGCTTGTGATGATGATGCAGGAAATTTAGAGCAGAATATTCAATTGGAGAAGATGTCCATCAATGAGAAAAATGAACCAAGTGCAGAAGAAGGTTCATCAACACCAAAACAATTACCTAAAGAGTGGAGAACCACAAGAGATCTTTCATTAGATAACATCATTGGTGAAGTAACAAAGGGAGTCTCTACTAGATCCTCACTTAGAAATTTATGTTGTGACATGGCTTTTGTTTCTCAAATTGAACCTAAAGATATCAATCATGCTTTACAAGATGAACATTGGATGCATGCCATGCATGAGGAATTAAATCAGTTTAAAAGAAATGAAGTTTGGGAACTTGTTCCTAAACCTCCATCCATTAAGCCTATTGGTACTAAATGGTTTTTTAGAAATAAGCTGGATGAAAGTGGAATTATAGTCAGAAATAAAGCTAGATTGGTTGCAAAAGGTTACAACCAAGAGGAAGGTATTGACTATGAGGAAACTTATGCTCCAGTTGCAAGGTTAGAAGCTATTAGGCTGCTACTTGCTTATGCATGTATCATGGGTTTTAAGCTTTTTTAAATGGATGTGAAAAGTGCATTTTTAAATGGCTATATTGAGGAGGATATTTATGTTGAACAACCTCCAGGATTTTCAGATTTTCAGCATCCAAATCATGTTTTCAAACTTAAGAAAGCCCTTTATGGTCTTAAACAAGCACCTAGATCATGCATGGTATGAAAGGCTGAGTAAGTTTCTACTTGATCAATCTTTTGTAAGGGGCAATGTTGACAAAACCTTGTTTATCAAAAGGCAAAAGAATGACATTTTACTGGTTCAAATTTATGTTGATGATATTATTTTTGGTTCAACTAATCCAAAGTTTTGCAAAGAATTTTCTGCAGCTATGCAACAGGAATTTGAGATGTCTATGATGGGAGAGCTGACATTTTTCCTAGGATTACAAGTTAAGCAATTGAAGAATGGAACTTTCCTTAATCAATCAAAATATTGCCTTGAAGTAATCAAGAAGTCTGAAATGGACAAATGCAAAGATGCAGCAACGCCTATGACCACCTCAACTTATCTTGATTCAGATGAAAAAAGAAAGAAAGTAGATGAATCCAAGTATAGAGGAATGATTGGTTCATTACTCTATCTTACAGCCAGTAGACCAGATATAATGCTAAGTGTTTGCTTGTGTGCAAGATACCAATCCAACCCAAAAGAGTCTCATCTCTCAACTATAAAAAGGATCATCAAATATCTCAAAGCAACACCCAAAGTTGGGCTTTGGTATCCTAATGATGCATCAATTAATATCATTGGCTATTCTGATTCAGATTTTGCAGGTTGTAAGCTTGATAGGAAAAGCACTTGTGGAACTTGTCATCTCCTTGGAAGCTCACTTATTTCTTGGCACTGCAAGAAGCAAGCTTGTGTAGCTTTATCTACTGCAGAAGCTGAGTATATATCAGCTGGTAGTTGTTGTGCACAAAGTATTTGGCTCAAGCAACAATTACAAGACTATGGAGTAGAGTTAAAGGAGATCCCACTGCTGTGTGACAACATAAGTGCGATTAATATTTCAAAGAATCCTGTAATGCATTCAAGAACCAAGCACATAGAGATTAGACATCATTTATAAGAGATCATGTGCAAAAAGGTAACATAAAGGTAGAATTTATTGATACACATCATCAACTTGCTGACATATTTACAAAACCTCTGCCTAAGGATAGATTTTACACTCTTAGAAATATGCTAGGAATTCTTGATGAACATAATATATACTAGCATGGATGTGATATATTTCATATGCAACTTTGAAATGCCTGCTTATCATTATCATAGTTGATTCAATATTTTAAAAGCTGTGATATTTGTAATATGCTTTGTATCTTAGACTTAAAAGCTATATCATTTGTTAAATGCTCTGTTTTGTGCAACTCGTGCTCCAATAATCGATTAAGGCTCGGAATAATCGATTAAATTCATTAAACCTGATTTTAGATGTAAAAATTTGAATTATATAATCGGTTACACAAGGCTCGTAATCGATTGCGCTTCACAAATCACAAACATGTGTCGCTCTGGAATAATCGATTACCTATCGGGATAATCGATTATGGCATAATAAATTCAACTTGAAAATTTAAGGAGTGCTGGAATAATCGATTACCATAGATGTTAATCGATTAAAATGTTCATACTCAAATTTTAAAAGTCTACCATGGCCAAATAATCGATTACATTAGCATTATGATCGATTACTTTTTATCTTCAACCTCTGGCCAACTACATAGTAATCGATTACACTATGGAATAATCGATTACACTGTATAATCTCTACTTTGATTGCTCTGGAATAATCGATTACATAGCGATATAATCGACTATTAAGGCTGTTATCTGAAATTTTGAATGTTATCATGTGCTGATAAAACTGCCCAATCAGTTTCTCTACAACTCCCAATGCATTTATATCGTCTCAACAGTTATAAATTTTTTTTAAACAGCCTAATCATCTCTATAAATAGTCATAGATAGTCTTAGGAACATCTACAACTAGTCTCTCTTTCATCTCTAGCCTGAATCTTTCTTATCCAAAACATCATGGTTGAACCTCCTATTAAAAGTGTTAGGAAGTCTCAAAAGAACGTTTGGAGTATCATTGGTTCAACAAGGATTCAAGGCTGAGATCATGCCAGAGCTTCAGGAGAATATCAAAGCTGAGATTTGTGAAGTCTTAGAAGACTTTAGGAAAAGGCTGGATGTTACTAAAGCATGTATAAATGATAAAGTATCAGCAAACTTCTAGCATTCATTAGATTTTGTCTGATCTATTTTCTAGATTTAGTGTTTGTCTGATCTGATAAGAAATAAACTTCGATTTTTGTTAGAGTTAGTGTTTGTCTGATCTGATAAGAAATGGACTAGTTTGTTTAGAATTTCATATTGTATTATTCATTATGATATCTAAGTAACGAAAATTACGTTTTCTTTATGTTTCTATGTACTCTATTTTTCTGGTTCTTATTTCAGCATCTAAATGAACTCCTCAGACTACATGAATGAAATTACTGCTCTCTATTCATCAATTATCTGTTGTGCATTTAATTTTTCACTTTAAAAAGCCAAATAGGGGGAGAATAATTGAAAATCAAGTGCGAACGAGAGTGCTCTGCATACTCTATTCACCTCTGTTTTATGTGTCATTTTTTAACTAAAAATTTAATTGCATAAACTGAGAAATTTAGGGGGAGTTAAAGCTTGAAATTCCTTGCTATTGATGCATATATGACAGGAATGAGTAATGAATGAAGCTCAGATAACTTTAACACTTGTTCTTGGAAAGAATTTTTGAATTTTCAGGTGATAAGCAACGTGCAGAAATATTTAAAGCTTTTCCATTAAATCACAAAGACCCATTGCTTTTCAATGTGAGATTTGGCATGTTTAAAGCCAAAAAGGGGGAGATTGTTGATTTGAGGGGGAGCTGAATGAAGATCAAGTGAAGATTCAAGCAAGGTTCAAGACTTGGAGGTTTTGGCTTTCCACATGGATCAAGATTTGAAGAAATGATGTTTTTGATTTAAATGTAAAAGGTCTGAATGCATTGTGATGATCCAAGTTTTAATTACATATCATTCATATAAGCATTGAATCATATAGAAGCTAAGTAATTGGTTTGAAACTTAGGAAAAAGCTAGGTATTTTCTAAAAGATAGTATATAGTCGTTTTAATCGATTACTTGCTTATCATAATCGATTATTGCATCAATTTAATCGATTACATGAAATATCGCATACATAGAAATTAACCTTGTGACTGCTTTAATCGATTACCATGATATTGGAATCGATTACCTGCTTAGTTGAAAAATACTGTCACTCTAGCTTAATCGATTACCACTTACTGTAATCGATTATTTTAGTACATTCATGTTTTTGCATCACGCTGCTGAAATCGATTACCAATGGACGAAATCGATTATTCTTCACAAACATGATTTCAGCATAGGACTGCTTTAATCGATTACACATAGATGTAATCGATTACACTTCATTATCAGGATTTTAGCTTAGTCTGCTTTAATCGATTACACCACGGGTTAATCGATTATTTAACCCATTTAATGAAATCCTGAGAAAACCAAAGGACGGTTTAATCGATTACAAGAGCGTCTGGAGCGTTCTTAATCGATTATTTTCGTTACGAAAATAACTATATATATAACCCTTGCCTTTTGTGATTCAACACAACAGAGATTAAGATTGATCTTAAAACTTTTCGATGTTCTGAGCTTTCTAAGGAATTACTAAGGTATTCTTCTGGGTTATTTGAGCTTTGCTTCCATCAAGTCATTCATGTGTTACTAAATCTTGTTAGTGAAGCAAACTACTCTTTCACAAAGGTCTAGGAAAGTTGGTCTGCATATTTGGTTTGCATTCAACCTGAGTTTTGTCATTCATATGCATTTCAATCTTGGATCATCAGGTGAATTCTTTCCTGGTTCTTTGTGGGTGTTAAGTTTTCTGCAGTAACTTTGTATTTTGTTGATTCTATTGTATTTAGTTTTTCTTGCAAGAGGAGATAGTGTTTCTCCAAGGGAGATAGGGTATCTCCAAGGTCTGCTGAGTAGGTTTCTCAATGTGGGTTTAGCTTCTAAGGATCTAATAGGGTTTTAGATCTCTGAACTTCTTCTAGGGTTGAGGAAGAGAAGCTTGTAATTGCTTGTAAGAAACATATTTGCAATAGTGGAACTCTACTCTAGTGTTGAGTAGAAGAAACTGGATGTAGCCTCATAGGTTTTGAGGTGAACCAGTATAAATCTTGTCTCTTGATTTATATTCTGCAATTTATATCATATCTTGTGTGAATTATATTTTGTGTGTTTATGAATTCTTCTTTGAAAGTTTATTCTTTAGGCATAACAAATCTTGGATTGATTTTGGATAAAGTTTTCAATTGGTTTTGTGATAAAGATCCAAAAAGCATTAAACTCTGATTTCAAACTCTGATATTGTTAAAAGAAAATTTTATTTTACCAAGGTTAACCAATTCACCCCCCCTCTTGGTTATGTGTGAGTGTTTCTTATTTTCCACACACCATTGTGGTACAACTGCAAGAAATTTGAGTTGTAACCTAGTAAGTTTTTAATTTTTCTTATGCTTTATATATATATATATATATATATATATATATATATATCTAAATGTAGTAAATATAGGCTAAAATATAAATAATATAACCCTAGATAAATTAAACAAACACCATTTATTTCTTATCCCAAAAGAAAAATGGGTTTAACTCGCCCAAGCTAGTGTAGCCAGTGTAAATTGCTCGTCCGGGCGAGCATACGTCTCCTAGCCACAATACAGCAAAGGTAAAACCAAAAATTTCCAAACTCATCTTTCACTTTTTACTTTGTATCTTCTGTACCTTCTTTTCTACCTCTTCCAAAGCTCGCCCAGACTGCTGCTATACCCTCCATTACCTTGCTTCTTCTTACTCTTCATCCCAAGTAAGTAATCCTATCTTGCATCAACAAAATTTTGAATACTACCTTTGCTTCTTCTTATTCTATTGCATGCTTTTAGTTAGTATTCTTTTGCTTCTCTTAAAGTCTAGGTTAGAAAAATGGGGAATTATGCTTCTGTCATGTTTTGCTTATTTTGTTGTATATATTTGCAATTGGTCACCTCTTCCTCCTATTTCTTTGAAAAATTTTGGTGTGAGGATGTACCAATATTACTAAATTCATGTACAAAAATGGGTGTCCACCAAGTGTTTGTGAAAATGCCCCATTGAAAACAGCTTGTACATGACCTATTGCTAATGCACCAAACATGTTCCATGCTTGTCCTAAACACTTTTCTCACATGTCATTGATCATAATTTAGGCCTAGCATTCAAATAGAGGAATCATTTCTTGCATTTTGAGTATGTGCATAACTTTTCATTTTGATGAATTATCAACATACCAAAGTTGTAACTTTGAACATTTCAGCATGTAGTATTATTCCCCAATCATGGTCACTGTACATAAAATAAAATAGAAGCCATGGACTGAATTACTTGCTTAAACTTATGCATTAGAAACATAGTAATTTTTGCTATAAGTGTCTTGATTTCACTTCACATAAGGCTGCCACTTATCTATCATGATTGTTACATGCTTAAATCTATTTTAAGTTATTTCAGATGGCTCCTAAGAAGTTATAAAGTAAGAGAGCTCGCAATGAAGGTTCCAGTGCACCTCCACCTGAGGACTTTATTTATGATGAGCAGAGGTTTAGAAGTGATGAGTCACTATTTATTACTATTTACTCATCTTTCTATACTCATTTTAATCCCTAGTTGTTGTGTTTAAATATCTATATTTTGCACTGTTTCTCATTTAGGATTTAATTAGACCAATAATTCGGATTTTAATTAATTTGGATTATTTTAAGTTTAATTATTCTAATTTTTATTTTCAGGGCAGTTTAACAATTAATT
>PYAF01004797.1:14689-37181 GCA_007407185.1 Glycine tomentella
CTGCAATTAATTTCGTGTTTTTGTTTAATTTAGTTTTCGATTCTGTTTTTAGATTTTCGCATTCTGCCACAACAATCCCCCAAAACACGTTTTCAATCCTTAAACATTGACAATTGATCCTTGAGAGACGACCTAGGAGTCAACTTCCTAGTACTACATTCAAATCAATTTAATTTGGTTGCGTACGGCTGCGATCAAGAAGCAAGGAGCACCAACTCCGGTTTGAAGCAATCAAGAACTAGTCCTTCCTTAAGAGAGAAGAGTTCAACTATTAAATGAAGAATATCCAAAATTTACAGCTGAACTTGACTAACGTAGATGGGGGCCCCTAGCTACACCATTGTAGAAATTCGACCCTGAGATTTTGCTAGAATTTTATGCTAATGCATGGCCTTTGGAGGGAGCATTGTTTGACAAGCGCTCATTTGTCAAAGGTTAGTGGATTCCCTATGATGTTGATCCCATAAATCAGTTTCTAGGAAATCCACTAGTCCTCCCAGAAGGACATCTCTGTGAATACATGGAAAGGCGTAACAACTTTGATGAAGAAGCGATGATCCAGCTCCTATGCATTCCAGGGTGTGACTTCGCTCGCAACATAGCAGGTAACAGGGTAAGATTAATGAGAACCAACATGACTACCCTTACTCAAATTTGGACGACCTTTCTGTTAAGCAACATTATGCCTAGTGACCACAATTTTGATCTTCCTATGCTTAAGTGTCAACTAGCCTATAGTATTATGACTCAGCTTAGCATTGACGTGGCTCAAATAATCTCAGATGCTATTCACCAGTTTGTAATCTTAGAGCCACCTAGGCATCCACTTAATCCTGAGAGAGCCAACATGGCACTTGGGTTGCCTGCACTGATTGCTAGTTTATGTCAGTTATTTGGAATCCAAGTACACCCTTCTAGGACCATCCGCCCTCTGATTAACCGTGCTTTCATTGAGAAATATTGTTTAGCTAGACAGGTCGAGCAGCAGGCCGTTCCAGAGTCAGCGTTTTTGGAATCCATTTCTGCACATTTGCAGAGAATGGAACTCCAAATGAACACCTACATGCAGCACATGGTAGAGAAGCAGTTGCAAATTTCAGAGGTCAGATGCAGCTGAATGAAAGCTTCTACAACTACACTCTGCATCAGTACAGACAGGATCCTAGCCCATTCCCATGGCCCACTCTGGAGCAATTCAGAGCCCATGTAGCTTGGCCTGGGGACAGGCCAATATTTCAGGAGGAGGCAGCAAGCTCGAGAGCCCAACAAGACCCTGCAACAGAAGAAGGACCTGCAGCTGCAGCAGAGGGAGGAGGAGAGGCAGCAGACAATCTAGAGCAGGATTTGGCAGCTTACCTTACTGATCTGCAAAATCTGTGACTACTTTTGACTTATTTATCGCTTTCTTTATAGCTTTTTACGTACTTTGGTTACTCTACTTGACTTATGCACTTTTATTTGATGGCTACTTTAGTTACTGTTGTTTGAAATACCATAGTTACGTTATTATTTTGCTAAATATTACGCATATAGTTTATGTTGAAGTGGTGCACATTTAGGAACATATTTTTGGTAGTGTGCACAAGAAAAACTCTTTTTGAAAAATTTTACACACTTTTTGCTTATAAAAATAATTTTGTAGATAAAATAGTAATTTAGGAAGTAATTCAAAATTTTGGGGCATAAAAAGGAAAATTTTTCTTGATATATTATGTTTTGAAAAGAATCAACAACAACAAATTTTTTTGAAACTTATCTTTTAAAGATCAGAACACAACAAAAATGAATTTTTGTAGGAAAACCTTGAGAAACAAGAAACAAAATTAATGGTTTTTTCAGAAAAATCAAATAAAGGCAAGTCTTTTTTACATGGAATTGATAAATTACATCAGTGGGAAACATTGATTTGATTTAAATATGAAAACAGACCTTTTTAAGCCTAGTGAGTGTGTGCATCCAAACAAAAAATACACACTGAGAGTCCTCACTGATATAAATTATAGTTAATTTTGCATAAGTTTCTAATTTTCATAACATATGATTCATGAACATGATTTAGGCTTTCTTTCTTAAACATCATTAAAGCCACTAGCCAAAAAGCTACCCGAATAAATAATGATTTATCCTTTGCAAAGCCCTTTGAGCCAAACACTTAATATTTTATTGGCACCTTAAACCTAAAATGAATTTCCCACCTTACCTTAGGATAGGAGAGCAAGGAAAGATTTTTGTTGAAAAGTTTTATCAATTGGGTAGATGATATGATACAAAAAGACTTTTTGCTTAAAAATATGGCTATGCATGTGGTTCTAAAGCTAAAAGAAAAGAAAAAGAAAGAAAAAAAAAAGAGAAAAAGGAAACAAAAAGAAAAAAAAATTCCTTATGGTTGAATAAATAAAAAGGAATGATATGAAAAGAATGGATATCTTGGTAGGAAAAAAAAAAAGAAAAATGAAGTGATGATAACATGGTGTTCTAATCTTTGTTTGCTCTCCTACTCTTAAAAGTAATCTTTTTGAATATTCAGAAAAACCATGAATTGTTTCTAGCCAGGCCTACCCTAAAAAGCCCTAAAGATCCATGATGATTATGAGCTATGATTTGATGGGAAATGACTTGCAAATTTGATCTATAAAATATCGGTGATGGAATTGAGAGTAAAACACTTACCTAGGAGAACTAAACACCTATTTGAGAGGTTTTCCTCTGCTTAAATCAGTCAAATGTTTCCTCTGAGGTCTTTTAAAAATGAAGTGTAAATTAACTTTAAACCTCATTTGATTTCATGAAATTCCATCTTTTTGTTTTCTCAAAATATCAAGGTTAACTACTTTTGAAAATTTTGTCCTGATCAGACTGAAAGTTGATTCTTCTCAAAGCATGATACTCTTACCTTTGCTTGAGGACAAGCAAGATTCTAGGTTAGGGGGAGTTGATAAGTGCCACATTTTTGTAAAACTAGACTTATAGAATGGCACTTATCCGTTTTTTTGATTAAACTTATCAACAAATTAACCCTAGAAACCTAATCAAATGGTAGTTGTATGAAGATAAGTTATGATTTTATGTTTGGAGAAGATTCGTCAAAATTAATGATTTGTTTTGATTGGTTCAATGATTCCGGAAGTATCGAGCATATAAAATCCAAGAAGAAGGGGTGAGCAAAGTAAACAAGGAAGTTTCAAAAGCAATCTAGGCCCAGAACAGTCAAAGCGCAAAAGGTTTCTTCATCACTAAGAATAAGCTCGCCCAGGCGAGCTCCCTAAGGCCAATTTGGTCGCCCAGGTGAGCAACATTTCCCAAAAAGATAACTTAAGCTCGCCCAGGAGAGCAAAACATGAAGGATTTGGCCGCCTGGGCGAGTGGAAGCAGATATGACCTCCATCTATAAATACACCATGGATTGTTGAGACAAGGCATGCCTTTTGCACCAATTTTAGCTCCTTCTTTCATGTTTTATGCTTAGGATTCTACCTAGTTGAGAGTAGAAGGCTAGGGAAGTGAGGAAAGTGAGTTTTTGTAGTGGAGACTCTACCGAAAAGAGGATCAATGACAAGCTACTTCGTCTATGATTCTCTTGAGGAAGTTCTTCCGATGCTCGCTTAAGCTTCTCTAGGATTGGACGTACCCTTCTTATCCCTATGCTCTTTTAATTTCTATGCATTATCCTATTTCTTATTGGTGACTTTATTCTATGCTTAATGTTTGATGCTAAGTGATCGCTAGTGTCATGAATTTAAACCCTAGAGGCGCCTGGAAAGTAAATTTAGGGTTTGAACCGAATAATTTCACTCATCACGTTGCATTGCTAGGAATAGGGTATAACGTTTTGATGGTATTAAACACATGAATAGAATATTAATGCTTGTGTATTTAATTGAATAGGCGACTAATCGGTATTTAGTCAAATATCCTTAGGACTTTAATTGCGAGGAATCGAATTAAGGTTACTTAAACGTGTGCGTCAATAAGAATAGAAAAATAATGCATAGGTAGAATTAATCGAAGGGATAAGTAAGACGAAATCCAATCCTACGCTTTCCTTGACTTGAACTCGTTTATTTACTTCCGTAATTTTATCTTTGTTTTATGATACAATATCACACAAAATGAACCTCGCTTTAATCCTCTGTACATAGACTATTAAACTGGTAAAAATTTAAACTAACCAACGTAAACTCAAATCCCTGTGGAGACGAACTTTATAAATTTGTAACTTGCAACGATAACACGGTGCGCTTGCCGTAAAATATTAACAGTTAGATATGATGAAGAATATGTTGAGGATGATCATGAGGATTCAAGTCTAGATAATCATAAGTTTTGATTTTACATGCCCACTCAAATTGATGGCTTATGTATTTTGTTTAAAAGCCATGTTCAAGAAAGATTTTTTATTCCTCACATAGGTTGATTAAGTCATGCATACACTCATTCATTAATTCATGATTAAGTCACATAAAACACATGATTCATTTGGCATGACATTAAAGCATTGAAGTTTTTACAAAAAGTGTTGTTCACTATTTTAATCGATTACTGATCCTATTTAATCGATTAATTGCATGTTTACAGAACTGCATATTATCATATGAACACTTTAATCGATTACCAAATCCTTGTAATGGATTATATTAGGCTGACTATGTTAAGTCGTTCTGTGATAATCGATTACTTGACGGATTAATCGATTATATGTCCATCTGCATAATTTTCAAAAGAAATTTTATCTGGTTTAATCGATTACCAGATTGTTGTAATCGATTAAATATGCATTGATGAGTTTTCCACACTTCCTGTGATAATCGATTATTTGAGGCATTAATCAATTACATCAGTGTATCTGAAAATCCTGACCTCCTGGAATAATCGTTTATGACATGAGTTAATCGATTATTTGTTTTTGAGAATTTTTCCAGATTTCAGATGAACACTTTAATCAATTATTTTTGACCTTTAATCGATTACATTAGTTAAAATAATCGATTACACTTACGGAATAATCGATTACAGTCAGTTAATTCTGTTTTTTATAAATAGATGTAGCTCATTAAGTGAAATAAGAGTTTATGAGTTTTCGAAAAAAGCCTTGTAAACACTCTCTGGAGATTTCAAAAGCACCAAGGCTCATTAGAAACATTCATTCATAATAGTTTCAAGAATCATGAAGAATCTCATATGTTGAGTCATATATTTCATGAGAAGCTTGTGTTGAAGCACTATTTGTCAAAAGATTTCATCAAGAAAGATCATGGCATTCATTCTCAGTCTGGTTTGATCATTTAAATTCGTTCATTTCACTGAGGATGTACAGGTGATGTCTTTCTTGAATCAATTTCATTGTTGTATTGTTTAGAAATTGATTGTTTTGTTGTTGGTTGTTCATATAATTTGTATCTTTAAAGCATTGCTAGATAGGTTTCTAGTGGGTAAAACATAGAGGGGATCTCTGATTCTTAGATCTTTTGAGAAGTCTATAGGTTTAGATTTTGAATTTTACCTAGGGTGGGTGAAAGAGATCTGTGTTTGCTTGTAAAGATATTCATTTTGTTATAGTGGAAACACTAATCAAGGCTGATTAGAAGTAAAACTGGATGTAGCCTCCGGGGTTGAGAGGTGAACCAGTATAAATCTTGTGTGTAATTGTATTTTTCTGTTCATATTCATATTGTTCTTGAAGTATTATATTTGTTTACATCACAAGATTGGTTGTAGCTCAAGAATGGGTTGATTGAGATAAAAGTTGATTTCAAAAGATATATTTCTTAATTGGTTAAGATATGATCCTTCTTTCAAAGTCTTCTGCTGTGTATAAAATTTGTTTTAAATTTTAAAAACTCTGAGGTAAAACCAATTCACCCCCCCCCTCTTGGTTATTTGCATAAGTGTTCATTCTATTCTCAGATATATGTATGAATATTTTCTACTCATTCTGGTAATTTCATTTTGTTCTAAATGCTTGATTTTACTTGATCACTAGTTTCAAGAAATTGGATTCTAAGCTTGACTGGAAAGTGCCCTTAGGATTTGAACTGAATGATTTTACTCTTTACATTACGTTGCCAAGAATAGAGCATAACATTTTGATTGCAAATAACATGAGGTTATGATTGTAATGTTGGGTTATTTACTTCATATGCGAGGGATCGATATTCGGTAAATATCCTTAGGATTCTCGAATGCAAGGGATCGATTCGGGGTGAATTAATGTGTGCATCAGTAATGTTAGAAAATGATTAATATAGGTTAATATTAATTGGATACTGAGGGTATGAATGATGAAATCCAACCCTAAGTTCTCATAAATTAATTAAATTCATTTTACTAGTTTTCGTAATTTTCTGTAATTTTCGTAAACCCATCAAATTCCGATTATATTTGTTGTATATCACTATTGAACTATTAAATTTCATCTGGGAAAACTAAGTAGCTCAAATCCCTATGGAAATGATCTCTTTTTAAATTTTGTAACTTGCGACGACATTGGTACGCTTGCCAAGAGTCTAACAGTGATTGCTGAGAATTTTGGTCTCTATCCACAGTCAGTGCATTGATGGGCCCATGTTTCATACTTCATAATTGCATGGAAATAGAATGAAGGCAGTGTGTACCTGTGGCTTTTATGAGGATAAAAATGCAGGTACTAGGGGCATGTCACTCAGTTTGGAATTCCCCTTTGACTCGAGCTAATCACCATTGGGGGGGGGAATGGCCAGTGCACGATAGGGTGACCCCGACAAACTACTTAATCATTTTCCAATGTGAGAGGTTATTTCCAGGGTGAATGGTACCACATTGCATTTGAGAGTTGAGTCATGTGCATGCATCTTCTGAGCATAATTGATTTGAATTGTGGAAAAAGTTGATGAATAGTTTGTTGAGTCTGTGTTGAACTAATTGATTATTGAGAATGATTATGGTTCTCATTATTGTTTTCTTACTAATCATTGTTTTCTGGTGCTTGTTGATCTTGTATAATGAACTCACCCTTGCAATTTTGTACTGTGTGGTTGGTACCTGTGATGATCACGAACCTTTGTTTGTGGGAGTAGATGAGCAACAATAGGTAATATTGGAGAGATATCCTTTTGTTGGAGCCGCCAAGCCGACGTGATAATGTTGGAATTAATTTTGGAAAAGAGTTGTCTTTTGTTATCAACACTTTCTTAGTTGGTTTCTTGATTCTTTTTGGTTGGGCATGTAAATTCCAGGCTTAAATACATGTAAAAACTAAACTAAGTTCTAAAATGTGAATGACATATAATGGTTTTATATATATATATATATATATATATATATACATATATATATATATATATGTATGTATGTATATTTATTTATGTAGGTATTTGTGCGATGTCTGGTGAGTGTTGTATCGTAAAAAATTTACTCCCATTTTCATAATCAAATTAATGGAGTTTTCATTAAAATTTGAAATTTCACGTTTTGAGTAGTGATATCATAGCGACGAGGTGAGTCATTACATTGGGAGCTTGGGATCAGTATACCTTGTACTCATATGTGGCGATCACTCTCAAATATCATCCATGTGGTTTTGTAAGACCACCAATACTTGGAAGGCTTGTTGACATTGTGAGACCCTGTTATGTGTGGAGTGTGACAGCCAATTGTGTCAAGTGTGATTATCAATAATGTCAAGTGTAGTATTGGACTATGTCAAGAGTGATAGTCAGTGGTGTTAAGTACTATAGTCATTTATGCTCTCAAATATCATCCATTGTAAGACCACCAATACTTGGAAGGCTTGTTGGCATTGTGAGACCCTGTTATGTGTGGAGTGTGACAGCCAATTGTGTCAAGTGTGATTATCAATAATGTCAAGTGTAGTATTGGACTATGTCAAGAGTGATAGTCAGTGGTGTTAAGTACTATAGTCATTTATGTCAAGTGTGATAGTTATGCACTCTAGGGCATCAAGAGTGTTGTTTGCCTAGAAAAACCATACGCCATGGTTATGTAAGTTGTATTCTTTGTGTGTTGTTTGTGGCATTTGAGGAACAGAGCACTCACCCCTACAACCAACAACTTTCAAGTATTGACGTCAGAGGAGACCATGATGATCTCATACCTGCAAAGATAAAGGAGTACAAATAGTTATTGTGGCAGTTAGAGCCTTCATCCAAGGAGGATGAGGATGATCCTTTCGAGGTTTTCTTTTAGATGTATCCATTTTAGAGTTGGGTGTACCTAGGTTCAGATAGTTTTTACAGATTTACATGTTACACTTGCTTTTAGACATTTATGGGTTTTAATTACATTTTATTTTCCTGAGACATGGTACTATGACACTTATTATTATTATTATGAAGACTATGTTGTTTCATCCTTGTATTTAATTATTATATTGTAAGGTTCATATCTTTCTGAAGGTCATGATTATTGTAAACCTGTTACGAAAAAATTTTAGTTGCACTGACTTTCAAGAAATAATGTTAATGTTCTCTTATAAGTTTTAATGGGATTTACTTACCTGTGTTTTACAATGAAGTTTATCATCATATGTTTTCAAAAAAAATATTACTTGAGTTTTGAAGAAGGTATTAATTCATATATTTAAAGAATAAAAAGAATTAACGAGATTTTTTCGAGCAATGTTTTGATCTAGAATCTGGGGTGTTACAACATGCAAAATTAGAGGCCTAGACAAGAAGAGATGATACCACTATGCAAGAAGCGATGATTTAATACATCTTCCAAAATGATCAGCTCATAAAACCCAGCTTTTTTCATACACTCTCATTTGTCACAAAGAGCTCCTAGCACACTTCTTTATCAAACTGCAACTAATCCAAAGCAGGAAATGCCAAGGCTATCATAACAAGAAGCAAGAGAATCGAAAAGGATATGAAGCAGAAAGAGGAATCCACTTAGACTACTACATAAAAGGTTCTTACTAAAGAGAACCTCGTATAGACAAAGAGGTACAGAAAAGGGAGGTAAAATGGTAAAAAATGAGCAACATGGTAAGCAGTTTAAAAAGTTTATGGATGTAATGAAGATATTGCACATTGTAACACCCTGAAAATTCAAAAACTATGGTCAAAATATTATATGAATTATTCTTGATGTAAATATTAGATTATGAGAAATTTGGCTGGTCTATATTTGAATTAATTGGGTGAAATATCAATTAGAGACATTACGGAAATGTTTAAAGTGAAATGACCATATTACCCTTTCCTTAAATCAGAAATTACAGAAATGCCCTTGAGGTGAAAATGACGATAATGCCCCTAGATATTTTAGTGAGATATTTTAAGGTGGAAATTACATAAATGTCCTTGGATATTTTGGAAATGACAAGAATACCCTTAGATATTTTGGCTAGATATTTTATGGTGGAAATGACAATTATGCCCTAGGATGAATGATGAAATTACCATAATACCCTTTAGACCAGAAATGACCAGATATCCTTAGAGATTTTATGAGAAATTGATGAAATTACAGAATACTCTTGACTGGCAGAATATCAATATAGTTTGCGACAAGAAACTCTAGAATAGAATTTCTATGAATTTTATAAGGTGACAACTTTGAAACATTAGTCAGAAGAATTCAAGCATTGGAAAAATATGGAAAAATAATAAATAGAATCTATAGAATTTTTTCTAAATTGCGGGGTGTCCAGATTTATTTAATAAAATGGTTTAGTAATTTTGATGATAAAAAATAGTACAGACCAATTAGAATTAAGATAAAAGTAGTCTTGTAAGTAAAGTCTGAATAACACTCTGTATAGATTACTTGTGAGCAATTTTTACTAGAATTGAAGTCAGTTTCTGAAAAACTCTAGAATGTTATTATTCAATATTATCTTTAGGTAGAAGAGTTCAAATCAAACTTGACTTCTTACTAGAAAATACCATGTGTAAAGCCAGAAGGAAATTGGATTTTTCTTCATCATCAAAAATGACATATATACACAAAATAACATGAAATGAAGCAAGATTACCCTTCATTCTCCAAAGTCCACGTGAAAGCTAGAGGAATTGAGAAGATTCAAGAGCTTGGACACTTGTAAAGCAAGAAGAATGAAGAAGATTCAAGAGCTTGGACACTTGTAAAGTGGTAGCCAAGTGTAAAGTAAGGTTATTATGACTTATGAGATTTTTTCCTATAAAGTAAAAAGATAATAATGAATCTAGTTAGAACCTAATGGAATAAGAGAAAACTAAGTTAGAATGAAACTAAATGAGGGAAATTAGTTAGGAAGGGAAAATATGTCCTTGAATAATTAATTATTTTCCAACTACTATATAAAGGAAGGAAGGGGGGACGTAAATGCAAGTCATTTTCAAAACCACTCCTTTTCTACAAAGCCACACGTGAGCTACTCTCCATCTCCCTTTCATTTCACTTTCATCCTCTTCTTTTCAAAGCTTAAATCAAATAGGAAAGACCCCACCATCTTAGAAAAATCACGTGAAGAAGAGTTAGCTAGGATGAAGTAAACAAGCTTAGCAAAAAGGTTATAAGGTATGTATAGGGAGGTTTATGCTAAATATAGTTTAAGTATTACTTTTGTTCGAATAAGTATTTATAGAATCTCATTTATTTATATGGAAAATAAAGCTTGCACACCATGTGTTTGATGAATTGTTTCAAAGAAATAAGGATAGTTTGAGTGTGTCTTGTTCAAATAGATGTTTGAAGTTCATGTGTTGTTGAGTGTTTCTATGAATTTATATGAAATACATGTGTTGCTTAGTGTTCCATGAATCCTTATGAACTTCATGTGTGTTTCCATGAATTTTCTATACAAGCTGAATTCTATACTTGAATTCTGTTGAATTTCTGAAGTAAAGTATGAAATTGAAAACTAATGCTTAAAATAAATATGAGATGATAAAGAAATCATATATGAAAATGAATCAGTCTTATATGTCTCATATGCATATGCCCGACGGGGGTTAGTCCACGTTATTTGCCTCAAGAGGAGGTGTGTCAGATAGCTACAGGAATTGAGTTCGAGCGTTCAGACAAAAGGAGTCTGAGCTGGGGGGTAGCAGGCAGTGGGGAAATCACGCCACCCATGATGATCACATGAAGTGTGGGTGAGAATGCTGTGCACCACTGTGGTACCCTGACTGATCATTTCAGTTCTGTGCCACGGGGATGGGGCTATCTTGTCTATTGGTACCAAATGATAAAAGTTAAAAGAGAATCATGCATCATGATAAGAAAGAATCCTGCATCTTGAGAATGCTGTTATAAATATCTGCATATTGAATATAATCTGTTGCTTAAATTATGTTTATCATAAACTTACCCTGTATTTTGTGTATGTGATTGACACCTGCCATGACCTCAATCTAATTAGGCGAGCAGATGAACAGTAAAAGAAGGATTGGCAAGATGATGTCTGAGGAAAGGACTTTGTTAAAGATGCTTAGTTGAACATGTTTGTTGTAATGAAATATTTTTGTGATTTGTACCATGTAATAGAACTGATATCAGTCTGTATTTTATTTTATATTATGTCAGACTTATAAATACCAATCGGTGATGAAGAACTTTTTATGATATTAGTGATTAGTAACATTAGTATTAATTATTTTTAAGCAAGACGAAAAGAATTTTCATTAAGAATTAATAAATAATAAGATGGAAAAATTGAGGCGTTACACACATCAACATTCCTTTCATTGAGGTTATTTCACAAATGCCAAAGTACTAAAATGAAATACTTTCATTGAAGAATGTTTTGTTGTTGTCTTCAGGAAGCTAGCCCTAAATCTAAAACACCCTAGGAGTTTTACAATTCCATGCATGATATGAGAGTCTTATTTTGAAAAATGCTTGTGTGACTTGGAGGCTAGCATAAATTTAATGGCTTACTCTATTTTTCAGAAAATAGCTAGGCTTGAGGGAACCTGAACCCACTAATATCAGTCTTCACATTGCAGACTGTTCTACGGTCCATCCTAGAGGCGTGATAGAGGATGTATTGGTAAAGGTAGATAAATTCATCTTCCCTGCTGATTTTGTGGTATTAGACATGGAGGAAGATGAAATGTCCCTATCATATTGGGATGCCCTTTTCTGAATACTTGTGCTCTAGTGGTTGAAGTTAGGCTTGGTAGACTCACCCTACGATTGGGTGATGAAAAAGTAGTGTATAATTTTTATGATTATGTGAAAAAACCTACTTATTTTGTTGCTTGCAATTTTATTTAGGATAGGGACACCCTTGATTGATCCTCTAGAAAGAGTTTTTACCCATGAAGACTTTGAATGGGAATTAAGCCATGCTGAGGAGGAAGTACTGATGTTTCTTCAAGATCAACCAATGTCCAATCCACATATGTTTGAGAGGTTTGAATGGGGCAATGACCCAAAGCCAAAACCTTCCATTGAGGATCCTCCTAAGTTGGAGTTGAAGCCTCTCCATTCCAACCTCAAATATGTTTTTCATAGCCACCTTCTCTTCCAGTTGTGATTTATGTAGGTTTACATGAAAATGAAGAGGAGAAACTGTTGAGGGTTCTTAGAGACAATAAGGAGGCCTTTAGGTGGACCAATCATGAAATAAAGGGTCTTGACCCTACCATATGAACCCATAAGATAAACATTGAAGAGTGATTTGTACCAAGGAAACTACCCCAAAGGAGGCTTTACCCAAACATGATAGAGGTAGTGAAGGGAGAGGTAATTAAGTTATTGATGCATGTATTATCTACCTTATCTTTGATAGCCATTGAGTAAGTCCTATTCAATGTGTCCCTAAGAAGGGGGCACTATTGTTATGGAGAATGAGAAACACGAATTGATTGCTGATAGGATAACCACCAAGTGGCGCATGTGTGTTGATTGTAGAAAACTTAATGAGACCACCCCAAAACATTATTTTCCCCTTCCTTTTTTGACCAAATGCTTGAAAAGTTGACAGGAAAAACTTTTTTTTGTTGTCTAGATGGTTATTCGGGCTATTTGCAAATTCTAGTTGTTGAAAGGGGTAGAGAGAAAACTACTTATACTTGTCCTTGTGGAACTTTTGCATATAGGTCAATGTAATTTGGAATTGTCACTTTCTAAAGATGCATGATGTCTATTTTTTTATTTGATTGAAAATTGCGTTGACATATTCATGGATGATTTTTCTATTTTTGGAACTTCTCTTGACACATGCTTGAGCAATCTAAATTTGGTTTTAAAAAGGTGTAGTGATACAAGATTGGTTTTGAATTGGGAAAAGTATCAGTTTATGGTAAGGGAGTGCATTGTTTTGGGTCACAAGGTGTCCTATGATGGCATTTAGGTTGACCCTGCTAAAGTGGAGGTGATTACAAAATTGCCTTCCCATATTGTGTTAGAGTTGTTAGGAGCTTTTTGGGGCATGTTGAATTCTATAGGAGAATTGTCAAAGATTTCTTTAAAATGGAAAAGCCCCTAAATGATTTTTTAGCCAAGGAGGCTACTTTTGAGTTTTCTGATGAGTGTTAAGAGCATTCAATTTGCTCAAGGAAAGGTTGGTAACTGCTCCTGTGGTAGTTGCCCCTAACTAGTCACTAGCTTTCAAGCTTATATATGATGCCAGTGATTCAGCTGTGTGAGCAGCTTTGGGGCAAAGGAAAAATAAGGTGTTCCATACAATCTATTATGCTAGTAGAACACTAGATGATGCCCAAAAGAATTACACAATAATAGAAAAATGGGTTTTCAACAATTGCTTTTGCATCTTACAAGTTTAGGCATTACCTTATTTATCTAAGGTTTTGTTTTTGTTTACCACTATGCTATTAAGTTTCTCTTGTCTAAGCAAGATGCCAAGCCACAAGTAATCTAGTGGATATTGTTGCTGCAAGAATTCGACATGGAGATTAAGGAAAAAAAAGGGGTCCAAATTTTGGTAGCACATTATTTGTCTAGATTAGACCCCTTAGTCTCACAACTTGTAGATGATGGGATAATAAAAGAGACTTTTCCTTATGAGAGTCTTTTAACTATTGTTGCTATTTCAATAGCACCATGGTATGCTGGCACTGACAACTATTTGGCATGCAATGTGTTCCCAATGGATATCAACTACCAAGGGAAGAAGAGGCTTATGTCTAAAGCCAGGAAGTATTTTTAGGATGATCCATACCTTTTTAGGCTATGTGATGATAATTTGGTAAGACGGTGTGTAACACACAATGAGGTACATTCTATCCTTACTTGTCCAGTCCATCCAAACAACAATTAGAATATGCATTTTATTTGAATTATTAATTTATGCCAATTTATATGATTCTTTTTTTAAAAGAATAAATATGCGAATCAATCTTATATTTCCTTTTATGAGTCTATGAACCATATTGAGTTATGAATGACAGATATGGAAGGTTCTGATCATATTAGATAGAAAAGCACAGGATTTGCTTACTCCAAGAATAAAGATTAAGTTGAAAACCAGTCATATTATTCAATTCCAAAAAGATACTCTCCACAATTATGAGCTTCTCTCTACATATAAATATGACATCAAGGATTAAAAAAAATGACAAATACAAACATTTCTTGAGAAACACAATGAGTTTAAGAGAGTTCATCCTTTGTCATATACATGTACTTATGAGAGATTAGAACTTCATTGTAGATTCACTCTTTAAGTGTTGTAAAGAATCTTTGATTCTATATCAAACTTTTTTTGTGAAAGCCATATGTGGCTTAGTGACAAAACAATACTTGGGTTATGCCAATAGTGGCCTTGAGAATACTTGTAAGCCAAAAGAGGTAGAAAATAATACTTGTTGTAATCAAGTTAGATTAGTGGAGCCCTTTACTGGTTGGTAAAAGAGAACTATATGTAGCTCAGTTTAAATGAACTAGTATAAAACGAAGTATTTTTTACTGCTCTTTCTATCTTACCAAAGTATTTTCAAAGTGCATTGTTGATACATTCTACACAAAAGGTTTTTACTGAAAAATAAGTTTTACACATCATTGGACAACAGTCACTGAATGAGGATTTTATAAACTTGTTTATTATAAACATCTTCCATTTTTCAAGGTTTTATACTTTTATTAACACATTATTCAAACCCTTTCTAGTGTGATTTATTGTATTTCAATCGTGAGTCCATTATTGAGTTTCTTGTTATAGGTCAGTAGTAGAATCCCAACCCTAAATCTGTTCAGATTCCACCACTAGCTGAGCACCTCCTACACATGGTGACCTTTTGTATGATGGGAGAGAGGTGGACTATGACCCTAGATGATTTCAATATCATCATGGGTTTTGAGACACCAAAGCACAAGAGTATAGACTAGCATTGTCTAGAGATCCCATAGCAAGAGTCTAAGGCTTCACATACCATCCTTGGCAACTACCTGTGTTATTCGGTCACTCTAAGGGCAGCACAATCAGGGACCCTACACTATATTTTACGGAGGTGGATTTCTGGCTCCATCTTTGGTTGAAAGGATAGCACAGGTGGTGTTGGGTCCAAAGAAACATACCCTAGCACATGTAGGATGTGGACTAGGAGCCGAAGATCACCTAAGTAACTACCTTAGTAATACAAAACTACATGAATTACACTTGGATTAAATTAAAAGAGACAAAAACACAAGACAAAGCAAGCTTATACGTGAGATTTTTAAGCCAAATGGAATTGAAATAAAACGTGTAAGCCTTAGGAATTATGCACAAGAGATAATTTTCAGCCAAGCATAGGACAAATCAGTTTTGGCTTCTTGAACAAGTGATATTACGTTGTCGAGACGCACCAAAACAAATTTTACTAAGCTAATTTTGTAGCACAGAGCTAACCTAGGTCGACTCACAGACACGATCAATATGGTTCTAGCTTCAAATCATTGGTAATAATAAGGGGGGATTTTGTCGAACAGTTGGTATGCGTAAAGTAAAACATGCAAGAACACAAACTAAAATTAAAGAACAATGCAGAAATTAACAAGATTATCAAGGAGTAAAGCAAAATAGATTAGAAAGAATCTATCTAGTTCACTAACCCAAGCTATTTGAATCATCACCATTCCCATAAGTTGATTCTAACATGAACATTCATTCAATCTCAATAGAAGCAGTTCAATTGATTCTACTCCTAAATTAATTGAAACCACAACCCTAACTGAACTATCATTCAATTAATCTTGTGATTAACATTTGAAATTAAGACATGAATCCATAATCCTAATTCACTTTCAATCCTAAATGCATTCATAATCATGAAAACATAATAGAAATTGAAGAAGAAGGTGAACATTCAAGTAGAATTCGAAATACCAAACCGGAACTCCAATTCTTCTCTTGCTTGAGTTAGATCCTTGGATTGATTAATGATTTAGCCTTCCATGATGATCACCAAGAAAAGCCCCATAAAGTGAATGCAGAAAGATGGAAGAATAGCAAAATGGAAATGAAGAAGATGAAGAACAATGAAGAACACTTGAGAGAAAATGAAGAACAAGCTTTTGATTCTAAAAACTAAAGAAAGAAATATAAAACTTGTTTATTGAATTGTAAAGTGTCATGTCCAAGTTTTACTAAAGTCAATAATATATTAGTGACTAAGTTCTGAAAATAGAATGGGCCATAAACAAACCCAACAATCTAATTATTTACTATTTACAACCATGAAATCAAATTCGCAGCCCAAAATTACAAGTGCAGAGGTGCTAACTTCAAAGCTCAAAATGACCCTTAAAATGACAAAATTAGCCTCAGGATATTTCTAGTAAACTTGTATATCTTTTTGTTATCTTTCTAGGGACTCCTAGAACACTTCATTTGGAGATCGGTAGCACTCTATAGACCCTGCACAAGTCAGATACGTCAAGTGAGCAAAAATCCGAAAATACGCTACAATTAGCAATTAAGCCCACTTACTTGCCTAGGCCAAAAAATGAATTAGAATGGAAAAATAAAAGTCCAAAAGAGATCAAATAAGCTAAGAATGATAAACAAAAATTTAACTAAAAGCACTTTATCAACAAGCCATTTCCACATTGCATGGCCAGCCAAGCTTAAGTGAATCTTGCTTTATTTGGAGATAAGCTTGCATTAAATGAATAAGGACAAAGCTTTTAGATATTTTCCTTAGGTAATAATTATTTAGTTAACTTAGGACTAAACTAACTCCTAACCAAGTCAAATCCTAACTAATTCACTTAATATAAATAGCTTATGGCACATAAAAACATTGCACGTATGATCTAGCAACCAAAGCCACGACCAATTGTTTTTTTCCTTGTACCTAGCTTTCATTTTCTCACTTTCTCTTTGTCTCCCAAAAACCGTGACCTATATTCCTTTTGTATCCTAGACTTCTATTCCTTTCTTTTCTCTATTCTAAACTATCATAAGACCTCTATCTTTCAAATATTTAAAGTATATAGCCACTACTTGGAAGATTTGGACACAAGTTTACATAAGGTAGGCTAGGCTTCAACCTTCAATTAAGAGTTTATTTGGGCCAACCTTTACGTGTAATGGTGCAAATTTATGGCTGATTATCTTAGGCTGAATTTTCATATCATTGAAGGGTATTTTATGATGCGGTTATGTTGATTTAAGACTAGGATAAGTTGATGATTGAAATGCTGAAATATTAGTAATGTTTGGACTTGATTCTGATAATCCTTGGAATTTATTTTGATGAGATTTGGACTGTCTGCTTATATATATATATATATGTATGCATGTATGTATGTATGTATGTATGTATGTATGTATGTATGTATGTATATTGGAACTGTTTAGAATTAATTTTAAGAAGTAAAAGTTGAATGGTATGTGGACAAATGGTTTAAAGTATTAGGGTGGTAGGTTGAAAAGAGACTAAGGTCTAGACTAAGTTCTAATTTTTCTTGTGAAAGTGTAAAGGAATTAGAAATTATTTTGGAAGGTATATTATGGTTTACTAGCTAGAGTACTAACATGTTGTTCTTTACCTTGATGATATTATTTTTCCATGAACAAGTTGGCATGACTTTGATTGAATGATTTATGGTGGTCAAACCATATAATTGGTATATTATGATGTTGTGATGAAATTTTTCCATGAGATTGTATGAATTTGCTCATAGAGTGTATTTGCTAATGAAAATGATGGATTTTATGTGTTGATATATATTGATTCATGTTTTCGAGTCCAATACGAGATTTGTGAAACAGAATCCGATACTACATCCAATATGAGATGTAGAGACCAGGTGCAAAACATGGAATTGATCATGCATTATTTACATAAGATGGCCGCAGTGATACTACATATAGTACAATATGTAGAGACCATGGGCACTCTGGAATTTCCTCATGCACATATTGTTTGAATGGTTACTTATATTGATTTTATTGGAATTTATCGATGAATTACTAACGTACTAACCTATTTGATGGTTTAGTTTTGCCCACTGAGAAATTTTATTTCTCACTATATTTGTTTCAATTGTTTTTTATATATAGATGGCCTCAGTGATCATCTTTCTTGATGCCTTGGACAGAAGGTGGGACAAAGATGAAGCTGTGAATTGCTATATTCTAACCATGCATCCTGTCATACGTGTTTATGTATATTTTGGAGCACATTTCCCTGTATCAGTTCTCAATGATATGTTTAACCCTTATGATCTGTTTCTTCAGCTTGCTCACATTTACCCTAATCCACCTATAGAACCCATCAACATATCCTCTGGTAACCATAATGTGTATCCTCATTTCGTACCAAGTTACGGGGGTAACATGAATTTGAATAATGAATCTGAGGCTAAGGAGAGTGTTGGTGACAATTTCTGAACTGAGCAAATGGTATCTTGGTGTATGGAATCTAAATAAGGATCATATCTAGAGAATGGATGGCGACAGTGTTCATAGTACGCTTATGTTTTAGGGTTTGTTAGAAGTTATGGTTATGTATGAACTTTATATTTGCATGCTAACTAGGACGTATGGTTAGTGTTCTCTGATCTCGTGTCTTGTATGACAAAGGTGATATTTAATGTAAAAGAATGATAAGTAATGTTTAATGCAATTACTTTGCGAATTATAAACTATACACGTATCTGTATTATTTAAACTATGATAATCTACGCTCCTTAAAAACAAACCCAAATAAAAATATAATATCAAAATATATTAGGTCATTACAATTTCCTCTTAGCTACTCAAGTTGAGCCCAATGGAATAATTTCTTTGATACTTGATTTGTGTTGAATTAGAATTGTGACAATGTGAAAAGAGGCAGGGGAGTTGATACTAATAGTGCATATTATGCTAATTAAAGGCAAAGTTAATTCTAAACTCCTTCTATCATGAATGAAATAAAAGGGGTCAAAAGTCATATATATATATATATATATATAAATGACCTGAGTTCAATAAAAAGAGAGAAGGAGGAAAAGGAAATCATAGTGAATAAGGTCGGTGAAAATGAAAGGTGGAATTTCCCTTAAACCTTGAGTTAATTGTTATTGAATACTTTTGGTTGCCTATTCCTTTTAGTATCTACCTTACATTACAAGCGTGACCCCATCACAACCTGAATTGCCTCACTTATTCGGAATTTTGGAGTGTATATTATAGTTGAGTTGATTGAATAACAAAATTGTTAATATGTCTGCTGAATTATGATTTGAGTATTTCTTGTTATTTGATAATATTGAGAGATATTGAGAAGAGTGATCCAACATCTCTTTGAGATTTTTGTGCAAGTATAGTTAAGCCTAATGGATTCCTTGAGTTATTTTGTGTGACCTGATGTTTTGAATATTTTGTATAGTACAGGGAACTTTATCACATAAGACTTGATTAAGAAAATTTGCTTAAATTGTCTATGAGAATCAGAACAATTGCTTGGGGGCAAGCAAAACTCAAGTGTGGGGAGGTTGATAAATCGAATTTTGATTGCCTTTTTATGTGTAACTCTAGGCCTACTATGCACATTTATGATATAAATTGTTGGCAGAACTCAGGGTTTATACTAGTTTTGTTAGACAGGCGATCGGGAGGTATTTGAAGAAAAAAGACTAAAAAACCAGCCAAAATCTGTTAAAACTAGACTTTGACCATTCATCACTACCTTGATCAACCATCATGGTCGTGATCAACTTGGGCATCATCAAGGATGTGTTAATTTCATCAAGGGTCAATATTGGAAATTCATCAAGGCCTTGATCATTTCATCAAGGTCATCATCATTCATCAGGGCCTATGGATTGATCACGAACAACACAGATCTATATCTAAAAACCATCATGACCCTGATCAATTCATTAAGGCCATGATCAAAACGCGTTGCCAATCACTTATCCCAGGGCTATAAATAGATTATTTTAGATTTTAGGTATTAGTTTTTACTTTTGTATGAAATTTTGACATCTGAGAGAGCAAGAGCATTGTGTAAGAGTCTTTAATCCCAACGAAGCGTGAAGATCACATTGGGAAGATTCCTCACCCGGATTTCAACCCTCTTGGTATGTTTGTGCTTCTTCTTTGGATTTCTAGTGTATTCATGTCTATGAGCGCGCTAGTCTCCCTAGTCTAGAGATCATGATGTAACCTACCTTAAACCATTTTCTTGATTTCAATGAGATTTTTGATGTTATTCAGTTAATTGATTCTCTTTCTCACTTTTAATTTCTATTTGGAAACAATTGTTCTAATAAATAATTGATTGCACAATAGTAATCATCTGCATGTAATTGGTAGAATTAGAAAGAGAGGTTTTTATACCAAACTACATGGACAAACTGGTTGGATAATCACTAATAGGTTATTTAGGAAATTGACTAATCACCCTAGTCATCAATCTTAATCCTTTTAATTAAATTAATACATCAACTGTCAATTGAGTATTGTTTAAGGAAAAAAGAATTATTAGACCATTGTCAATGACTAATAATTGACTTTGGAAAATCGGCAATTAACAATAGTGACAATCTTGTTAGAATTAGAATTGGGAGAATTGGTTGTTTGAGATCATAATCCCTTGATATTCATCCCATATGATCTTTCACATTATCTTACTTGTTTAGAATTAATTTTGCATTAGATAATTACTCATCAATCATATCTTAATTTCAACTTCTTTCTTCAATTACTTAGTTACAAAATATATTATTTTGGAAACACAATTAGTCCTTTAGGTTCGATATTTGAACTTTTAGTCCTCGATATTACTACGTAGGATAGACTTGCTTTTACGCATCAACTATCTTTTTAGTACCTAAAGTTTTTAAAATTTATGTTTTTAGTCATCGAATTTTTTATGTCTTTTTTTAGACCCTTAACTTTTTTTCATCGTTACTTTTAGTCCTTTAGCTTTTTCTTCGTCATTACTTTTAATCCTTTTAAGGAACTAAAAGTAAGGATGGAAAAAAATATAAGGGAGTAAAAGTCAAGACGAAAAGAAGTTAAATGACTAAAACAGATTAAAAAAGTTAGGGACTAAAAGCAAAACTTTTAAAAAGTTCAAGGACTAAAATGATAATAAACCCTTTATCAAAATTTGATCACTAGATAGTTAACAAAATTGACTAAAAAATGTCATTTAGTAATTTATTTAGCGACATGTTGCAACAACACATACCAAATGCTAAATCAATGAATAAATAATTATTTGTAATTAATTCAAAAAAATGGGTAATCGATTGCAAAGTTTGTCACCATTAGCGACTGATTTTTTCAAGTCACTCAAGTTGATTTTGATTTGTGTTCTTTCTTATAGTGTCAATAGTAAAGTTATAGAATGCCATTAAACGCAAAATGAAAATTTTAGGGTTTACCTCACTCTAAAATCTATACAAGTTATGGCTCTAATCTAGGAGACAACTACTTTAAGGAAAACTCTTGATGGACTAGCATTGTGATCCATTCTCAACAAAAGAACAAAAATCATACAATAATCTCATTTGCTAGGATACCACTCAATCCATCAAGGACAAATAAGATCTCATAATCCTCCCACTATTCAACACATCGATCTTGCATAACAAATCACCTCATTTTATTTAGGAAAGGACTACAACACAACCATATAACAAGATAGCTGCCAACATTAATTTTAAGCATACACTAAGGCTATGTTTGGTAAAACTAGCTAAAAAAAAACTAGTGTTGCGCGACTAACGCGATTGATACGGCAAGTGCACCAATCGTTAACAAGTAATAAAAGTGAGTAAGTGAGTTATTGTCTCCATAGGGATTGGGGTAATTTTCACAATAATATTAATTATAAATGATTGGAAAATAAAGACAGAAAATAAAGAACAAAGAGTTGTTGGATAAATTTGTGTTTGAATAAAAATAGAAATTAAAATAAATGTAATAAAAGAAGTTACCAATGGAAGAAACAATTGTGGTCAGGCACAATCCCTTTTGTTCCTACCTCCTTCACTTGATTGGTTTATTATCTTAAGTCACACACATGATAAATCTTTCCTAAATTCGTAAATCCTAGAACTACTAGAGTCATAACCAGCGATTTAACCCTTTAATTCGATCGAGAAACCTAAACCCTTAGTG
>PYAF01004797.1:45375-80285 GCA_007407185.1 Glycine tomentella
AACCGTTTCCAAAATATGAGAACTCGACGGGAACAATTGTAAAAAGTTTAGTTAATTTTTTTTTGAAATTTTTCATGATAAATAAAATTTTGAGTGCATGATTTATTACGTTGTGATAAAAAAAATTATTTTATTATTATCGTATGTTCTTTTCGATGTTCAATGCCCCCCCTTGCTTAAAATCCTGGGTCCGCCACTGCTCATGGGAGACATATTCAATAATTAGAATGTTTTGAATAATTCTCAGTGTAAGCTGTTATTATTTTTATGCAGGTGGTCTTTGATAGATGCAAAAAATGGGATTCAATATGACCCTTTTGCCCTTCCACAAAATGGATTGCCCATCACACTGTATCCCAAGAAATAAATATGATTAAGATAAAAAGTGGAGGCACACTAACCATGGCATGGAAGCAACTTGTTAAATGGAAATAATGCTTCCAAAGATATTTGAATTTGTTAACATATAGAAGGTCATGAAGGAAACCATATATTAAATTTGGGAGAGCAATTTTTCCCTTTATTTTTCGGCAAAGAGACAAGCAAAGGGGAATTATTGAGATTATCATAGAAAGGCAAGTGCACAAAGGTCTCACCAGATATTCATCATTTTGTTTTTTGTTTAAAGTTTTTTTTTTTTTTTTTTTATTTCCAGATCTAACTGTTCCATTTTTTACCTTTTACATTTTTTTCTTATATAAGCTGCAACGATGTACAAAAACTTTGCAAACATAGTAACTAATTTCCATGTTTCCTTTGGATAAGAAATTCCATGTAACATACTAGGTCCATTATCAATAAATTAATTTATATATTTAGTATGTAATTAATGCATTTCAAAATACAAAGATCATCTGTTTGAAAATTTTAAATTTGAAACAATATAAAAATATTCAATTAATAAAGTATTGTTTTAAAAATGATATATAAATATTTTATTATACTTGTTTTTTTATTAAAATATGACATAATTATAAAACTAAAATTCTCGTTTGATTAAATTAGGAAGGGTTAAATGTGTTTTTTTTTTCTTAAACTCAATTTTAGTTTGCATATTTTTAAATCCATAATTTTATTACTCTATTTTAAAATAGAGATATTTAGTCTTTCAATTTTATAAAATTTGTGATTTTGATCCTTTTGTGAAACTAAAATTCATTGATAGTTAAGAGATTAACATTTATTAGATGTGGATTAAAGAAATAATCTCATCTCACATCACTAAATTTGAGTCATATCAAATTAATATCTTACTAGTCAATGTTTTAAATTTTAAGGACAAACCAAAATCGTGAATTTTACAAATTTGAGGGACTAAGCATCTCTATATCAAAATAAGAGGACCAAAATTATGAACTTTGAAATTATAAGAACTAAATGTCTGTATTTTAAAATAAAGAAAACAACATTATGAATTTTAAATAACAGGGAGACAAAATTTACATTGAAGCCTTTTATCTTCAAAAAAATAATTGAATTTAATTTTAATCTTTAAATTTTTTTCCCCATAATTTGAGTCCTCATTTTTTTTTCTTTAAAATAAAGTTGGAATTGGGACTAATGATCAAAAACAATGATTTTAAAAAATATAGGAACTAAGGAAAGATTTATTCAAATCTATAAGTACTTAAATCATGATTTTTTTTTTAAATATAGCGATTAGGATTAATTAGAACAAATCTTTATGAACCAAAATCATGATTTTGAAAATTACAAGGATTAAGATCAAACTTAACTGTTCTCAAGTTTCCATTTTTGAACAGTTGCGTTCCCATTCTTAGGACACTCTGAATCTCCTATGATGTAGCCTTCCCTTCCTTTTCCTTGAAGAAAGATCTTGACTAACCTTACACATTGGGTATAGTTCTAACAATTCAGTTTATGACCAGCGATAAGTAAGCCCATCGTGTGAGCTGGTCGAAAATGATCTAGTCTCCACCGTTAGCAATTCATCAGATTTTGGGTCTCCCACGGCTTGACGATGCTAGGTTTAGGGATCATTCAGATCGAGCTCTGGTACCATGCAGAAATAGGTTTTATTTTCCTTGAATATGTGAATGGTACATGAGAGGTATATATAGAATGCACAGGACAAAAATAAGAGCAATAATCTAGCATAGAAACAAGGGGAATTGATTTTCCTATATATGCTAATTCTAAATATGGTAAGACAAAAATGACAACTAATAATTATGTACATAAAATCCTAATGAGATGTAAAAACATAATATGTTGATTCTGCATTGATCTTCAACATGCCATCATTTTATTTGTCATGTCATAATTTTTGTAACGAATTAAGATTGACTTCAAAGATGAAAAACAAAACAAACATAATTTGTAGGAACTAAAACAATTTTTCTTTTGCAAGGATTGAATTATTAGGGAGAAAACACAAATTTTGTTAATTTATCAAGGACCAAAAACAAAATTGTTGTTTCATTAGGGACTCAATGCAAAACAAAAATTTATTAGGGAACAAACATAAAATCAAATATTTATTAGGGATTAAAACATATTTTAAGGCATACAAAATGCTAAATTATAAGGAGGAAAATGATATTTAAGAATAACAACAACAACAACAACAATAATAATAATAATAATAATAATAATAATAATAATGTTTCTTAATGCAGTTTTCATTTTTTTAATATTGAGTGAAAAAAATTGATCCTGGATCAGAAATCACACATGTCCCTATCTCACTGGGTCAGAGACTAATTTTGCTTGTTGTACGTGATTGTCGTTGTCCAATGGAATCTTGCACATGGAGAAAATTGAACATAGATTCTTTCGCTAAATAAATCATTCTCTCACATGTGAACACATTCAGGCAGTATATTATTGCCTAATCCTATAGGTTAATATTGAATAAATCTTTAAGCACTAAAAACACTTTTTATCTTATTAATAATTGACCATTTCTATTTCCACTTGCCCTTTTTCTAGTATGCTCTCCTTTGTTAATAATAATAATGTTTCTTAACGAATGTTTCATTTTGTTAATATAGAGTGGAAAAAAATTGATTCTAGATCAGAGATCACGAATGTCCCCAACTTACTAGATCATAGACTAATTTCATTCGCTGTACATGATTGTCGTTGTCCGATGGAATTTTGCACATGGAGAAAATCAAATACAGATTCCCAAGCTAAATAAATCATTCTCTCACGTGTGAACATAGTGAGACCTTATATTATTGCGGCAATCCTGTAGTTTAATATTGAATAAATCTTTGGCAACAAAAATCACATTTTATCTTATTAATAATTGACCGTTTCTATTTTCATGCATGTTCCATTTTTTCTAGTACACTTTCCTTTGTTAATAATAATAATGTTTCTTAATGCACTTTTCATTTTCTTAATATTGAGTGGAAATTTTTTTTATCCTGGATAAGAGATCACAGATGTCCCCAACCCACTGGGTAAGAGACCAATTTTGCTCGTTGTATGTGATTTTCATTGTTCAATGCAATTTTGCACATGGAGAAAATCCAACACAAATTTTTCCACTAAATAAATCATTTTTTCACATGTGAACATAATGAGACATTATATTATTGCATCCATCCTACATGTTAATATTGAATAAATCTTTAGGAACTAAAAGCATGTTTTATCTTATTAATGATTGACGATTTCTATTTCCACTTCCGCTTTTCTCTAGTACTCTCATTTGTAATTGTTTTTACCAAAATACCACTACAAAAAAAAATTGGTATTTCTGACTACCAAAATCCATCGGAAATATCAAAAATCCGTCGGAAATGTCGAATTTCTGACGGACAAAAATCCGTCGCAAAAACGGTCGTTGGAAATTTAACCGACGGATTTTGGTGTCTGTCGGTAATTTCCGACGGCCCATTCCGTTGGTAATTTCCGATAATTTTCAACGGAAATTTCCGACGGTCAATTCCGTTGGAAATTTCCGTCAGTAATTTCCGAACGGATTTTTTTGTAGGAAACATTCGTGGGAAATTTTCCACGGAAATATCCGTTGGTAATTTCCGTCGGTAATTTATTATCAAATACAATAATTCATTTTGTTTTAGGAAGATTTTGTTTTATTATTGATATTATATAACATCATTATAAAATTGAGGCATATTATGAAATGAAAGACTGAATTCATACATTCAAAGCAAATGTTTTAACAAAGTAAATTAAGTTCAGAATATAATTAAAATAAAAGCACAATGTTCAACATCTCATTACTCATAAACAGTTTCCAAGTCAATAATCAAAATAGTCATTGTCAGAGTGTCCTTGCTGGTCATGAAGTTGTTGCTGCTCATTTGCTAGTTCATCATTGTTTTGTTGTTGCGTATCATGTGATTGATCATGTTGTTGGTCTTGTTCATCAGCCAGTTGTTGTTGCTGCTGCATAATACTGCGAGCTTCTGGAGGTAGAAACTGAAGTACAACTGATTGAAAAACTCGCATTTGTTCCGTTGATTGACGTAACGCCTCCTTTGATTGACGCAACTCCTGCTTTGATTGACGAAGCTCCTCCTTTATTTGATTAATTTCCGCTGAGTCATATCCATGGCTAGATGATCCATGCAAGTTTTGCATGAATGTCTCATCTCCACATTTATAAGAATGAGCAAGATCGCCAGTTCCATAAATACGTCCCTTACGCATAGGTCCAGCTGCTGCAATCCAACATCGAGTCCTTAGTCTTTGTTCTTCAGCAGGAGACAAAGGAGTCATTTAAGAATCACCAACACTAGATTGAACATCAAATCTAGCTTGAGATAATCTAGCCTCAAAATTTTCCTGTCATTCAAGACCAGTTATTATTGGCTTAATTGAATAAAACATCATGTTTTAATACAAAAACCATGACAAATTATCATCTCACATGTGTCTGCCTAGATCTATCATCGACAAATTCACCAGTATCCTTCCGTAAATGTGTTTGTTGAAAAATCTCATCAATGTATGTTGATCGACCAAGTTCCTGAGACTAATTACAAACATTACAAAAAAATTATAACATGACCAGATTTTATGATGTACAAAAAATTTGACATTGTAAGTTGTAAAATCATTTTACCAATCGAATGGCATGATCCTGCAAGCTAATAGAACCACCTGTGTGCATGCAGCCACCCTCTTCAGATGCTCAATTTTTTTTTGCCTTTTCACACTTGGAACGATACTCCAGTGCATTCCAATGTGATAATAGATCATTCCAGACACGATCTCCAATCCAATATGGTCTTTTATTTTCATTTTAGGTATCGCCGAACATCTCAGAAAGCCTATGAGAGGCTTTTGATTGAAAAACTCTTTTAATTTCATTCTTTTTCTCTGGTCTCCAAACCAATTTCCTCTAAGGTAACACAAAATTATCATATTAAACTATTCTATACATGAAGACCAATCATCCCACAAATAAGACGAAAAAACAAATCCATTTTACTATTACTTCCAACAGTAGCCACGAATTAATTTAACATCAACAACAATTATAAATCAATTTAAATGTTCAATGACCAACAATAGAACACAATTTAAATGATAAAAAATCGGAAATCATTAGGTATGATGTACCATAATTGAAATTAGTAGGAATGCAACATTATATTACCTTAAAACGTTGGAAAAATAGTTCTTGATGGTCTTTTGGAATTGCTCCCCATGCTGACCATGGGTGATCAAATTGTTGTCTAATGGACAATGTGATAGCCTTTGCCGCAACCTTAGATGGATGAAAACTTAACACAACAAATAATTTGTCAATGCAAGTGTCAAAACTAATAAAAGGTCATGATATATTTATAATTTATGTATATTGTTAATACTTAGGCTCCATTTATCAGTGTAATCGTAGGACGATCATTGAGAGGGGGTCTTCCATCACCAAATTTGTTCCATCTTCATCAGAAGGTATGTTCGCTACACCTGGGGTAGGAGATGATGTGTCTGTAGGCACTGTGGATGGTCCAGCAGCATTAATTGGAGTAGATGGTATAGCTTTATTCGAAGGTGGACATGGTGTAGGTAAAACATCTAATGATCTTATTGGCATAGATACACTAGACGGGGATGACGTAGACGACGACAAATTATCTCTAGGTGGTAATAGTCTAAGCACATATCGTTTTTTCTTTCCACTTGTCCGATTCTCAGTATTGTCATTGATCGGTGGTCGGGGAGGATCAGCACCACCTGATGACATATCTATATATACAAAAAAGTGATAGGGGAATTAAAGTATGTGATCATTAACTACTTTTACCGAACTCGCAGTTTTTCCTTTTACACAAAAATGAAATACATTAAAAAAGTTCCATTCCATTACAAGAAAACAATAAATATTTCATAAGTTCGGAAGATAAATATTTAACATGTCTTTAACTACTTTCTGGCATTCCCTCTCTGCTGTTTTAGATCGTGCATATATGCTTTCAATGTTAGCTTTTTCATCCATAGAATCTTCACACTCTAAACCATATTCAACTCTTTCAACATCCATACAATTTGCTATAGTCGGAACACAAATTCTTAATATGTCTCTAAATACTTTATCACAATCCCTATCTGTGATCTTGGTTCTCCCAAACATAGGTTCAGTATCGTGTTTTTCATCCACAAAATCTTCTAACTCTAAATAGTCTTCAATTGTGTCATCACCCATTCTATCTCCCAAATTCGGAAGATAAATCTTTAACATTTGACTAATTACTTTTTGGCATTCCCTCTCCGTAGTCTCTGATCTTACAAACATAGGTTCAACTTCGTCTAAATTAAAAGAGTCTTCAACTATGTTAACATCCGTTGACTCCTTTAAATCAAAAGAGTCTTCAACTCTCTCTAAATGTATAGAGTCTTTAACTCTCTGAACATCCATACAGTCCTGAAAATCTAACGAGTCTTCAACTCTCTTAACATCCATAGAGTCATTTACATCTAAAGAGTCTTCAACTATCTCAACCTCCATGGAGTCCTCTAAATCTAAAGAGTCTTCAACCATCTCAACATCCATGGATCCCTCTAAATCTAAAGAGTCTTCCACTCTCTCAGCATCCATAAAGTCTGGTCAATGTAATCCAAAATCAACTATGTCATCATTGATATAGTATTAAACTATGTGTAAATTCAAAGACTATTCAAGTCTATTACGATAATGGAATATAGTATGTATTTGGCTGTAGTTTCCATAATCATTCATTATAAATTCAGCTATAATACAAACTCGTCAAAGAATATAACATCGAAATTGCGTTAACGAAGACATACATACATGTTTAAATAAAATGCTAATGAAATATAATCACTGTATCAATTGATCATAACATTCAATAGTAGCAGTTCAAGCATGTAATCATGACCAAATATAAAATAAACCTATGTATACAAAAAAAGTTGTTCACCTTAAATTTCCTTCCAAATAATTAGGTACGGTGTTTTACACACGTAATTGAAGTCAAATAAGGATTAATAATGAGAATCCATTTCTAATCCTATTCAGAATTATAAACCTCAAAATCATCTTCTAATTCGCCTTCATTTTCTTCTTCAATATTATTTGACTGTCCATGCAAAGTATTTGATTCGAAATCATTTAACACGACATCATCTGGGTCCACTTCTTCAACCCCACCTCTCTGATCTTGCAAGCCAGAAATGCTTTCAACTTCGATGATTCCATTACCATGTGACATTTCCTCTACTTGATAAGACACATCATTTGCTGCATTATTATATTCTATGTAACCCCTGGGCTTTGTTTTAATTGCAACACACCAATCACGTTTGTCCCTTCTTATTGCTGGATACGACACATAATAGACTTGTCTGACATTATGTGCACTAATGAATGGATCAAATAGATTATATCTTCTATCCATTCAAATTTCCACGGTTCCATCTTTTGGATCCACTCTTTTTCCTCTACTAGATGGATCAAACCATTCACAATAAAACAAAACAACTTGCTTACCATAACTTGTACTGTTATATTGTAGCTCATATATATGTTTAATGATCCCATAAAAATCATCTGCTCCTCCTTCTGTAACCCCCTTGACATAAACCCCACTATTTATGGTTTTTTTCCCCTCAGTACACGCTTGAGTATGAAATTTGTATCCGTTGACAAAGTGTGTGTGCCATTGTTTAGCGTAACTCATAGGACCATATGATAAATCCTTTAAGTGTTGGTTTGTCACATTTATACCAGAATTTACCACGTACATATAGTATAAGAATCAAAATCTTTTTTCCCAATACAATACCATAATTAACTGATTAATAACATACATACTTGTTCCTAAAACCATCTAGGAAAATCCGCATGTGCATTACAAGTATATCCATTTGGTTCAGTAGTTTGTTGGGTTTGAACAAATGAACTGTCCAAATGTAAATAGACATCATTTACGTAGGCTTCCAATGGACAACAAGCATAAGTAAGTATTGGTTTGCACAAAAGTGTGTCAACTTACTCAAGTTATGGCCTAACTTCGGCACAGTTAATCAGGACATGAACATGGGCTGAGTTTTTTTCTTCATCAGTTAACCAGTGTATCACCTCCTTCCCAGAAAGGTGACCTTGTTGGTCGAACACTGATAACATTCGTGGATGCGGATCACTTTCAATTGGAAATTACGTGACAAAAACATAAAGTTATGGAAATAATGCAAACAAAATTGTGTTGTCTCACGATGTAAGTAGGATGCGCAAATCGATCCTTCAACCCTTGCCCGATTTTTCACAGCTCATTTACAATCGCCCATGAATCTACAACATTTTCATAAGATACCAGTCATTAGTGAATATTACACATTTCACTTTTAAATCATAGACAACAATTAATATGTTACCTTTCAAATGGATACATCCATCTATATTGGACTGGTCCACCAAGTCTAGCTTCATATGCCAGATGAACAGATAAATGCTCCATTGAATCGAAAAACCCAGGGGGAAATATTCTCTCCAACTTGCACAAGATCAAAGGCATATTTTGTCCCATTCTACGCAGATCGTCCTCCAACAAAGTTGAACACAAATCTTTGAAGAAATGACTTATTTCACTAACTGGATTCAAGACATGTGGCGGCAATGAGCTAAAAGCAACAGGATGTAAACACTGCTTGAATACATGACAATCATGGCTTTTCATCCCATGCATGGTGCCCTTGGCAACATTGGCACATCTGGCCAAGTTAGAACAATAACCATCTAACATTCTTAGTTCTTTTATCCATTGACATACTAACTTTGTTTGGTCTGTTGTTAGAGTGTAATTTGCTTTTGGCTTTAACAATTTCCCGTCAGCCCCCAACTTCATCTCCAAGTCTCTCCGCCTATAGTACAAAGCTAGGTCCAACCTAGCTTTCTCATTGTCTTTTGTCTTACCACTGACATTCATGATAGTGTTGAATATGTTGTCAAAATTTTTTTTTCTATGTGCATAACATCAAGATTGTGTCACAACAAATTATCTTTCCAATATGGAAGCTCCCAAAAGATGCTTCTTTTAGTCCAATGATGCCACTCCCCATATCCAAGTAATGTTGGTGGAGGTACACCAGTGTCAGTGACTTTTGGTAGATCCCTAACCCTTCGCCAAACTTGTCTAGGTGTCAACAGACATGGTGGGTCATCTGTTTCCGTTTCTCCTTTCTTGAAGGCATTTTTGTTTCTTCTAAATGCATGATCAGGTGGTAAGAACCTACGATGACAGTCAAACCAAGAAGTTTTCCCCCCATTTGCCAACTGGAAGGCCTTTGTGTCCTCCATGCAATACGGACATGCCAATCTACCATGTGTCCCCCACCCAGACAGCATGCCATATGCAGGAAAATCATTAATCGTCCACATCAAAGCTGCCTTCATCATGAAATTTTTACTTCTTGAAAAATCATAATTCACAACACCATCCCACAATGTTTTCAAATCATCAATCAAAGGTTGTAAATAAACATCAATCCCAACTGTTGGATTACATGGCCCTAGTACCAAACAAGTCAAAAACATATAAGGTTTAGTCATACATACAAGGTTTTTATAATATAACATGCAACCATCGACACAACAATCAATCCTCTTAGCCTCCAATCCCAACTTAGATACTAACCTCTTTGCATCATAAAAGCTTTTTGGCAAACGTTCTTTTATAGGTGTCACATCCAAAAGCATTTTTGAAATAAACTCTAAGCATTGGTCTAGAACATTCCAATTGGCATTGCAAGCTAAAAGTCTTGTGGATATTGATAATTTTGAGTCTGATGCCCCTTCGTACAAGGGGTGATTCGCATCCATCAATAAATTGTAAAATCTTTGTATCTTCATTGGGAGGCTCTTCCATGTTATTTGAGTTTGGAACCTCAAATGTCTCTGCCTGTCTGAGAGCATCGCACACCATGTCTTTCATAAACAAAAATTCTTCAAATTCCCCCACATTTGCTGTGCTATTTGATGGATCCATGTTACTATGCTCGTCATTTAAACGAGAATGTGACATGTGTTCACCATGATCAGTCCAAACCCAATAATTAGGCTTGAACCCATATTTGTATAAATGAACTTTCACAACTCTATTCTCCAAAATCCTAGTACTATCACATTTAACACAAGGACATCTGATCCCCCCAACATTGTGGTAACATTGCTGTTGGCTAGCTTTGTTCACAAACTCATCAACCCCCCTGACAAAAGACTCTTTCAGACCATTTCTACGACCATAACATCTATCGTACATCCAAAGTCGATTTGAAGGAATATGGTTCATGTTCTGTATATGACTCCAAAAAATAGGAACATTCATAAATCACATAAAGTCTGGTCAATTGGAATGCCTACTGGTATTGATGATTTAGGTAAAGACAAAAGTTACATACATAATGGTAATTACTAGAAACGAACAAAGTATGATAACTAAATGACATTAAGACAACCGTAAATATATATGATGTGATAGGTGTTAATTGTCTGCCAAAGTTTCATAAGTTAACAGAATAACGTACCTGCGTCTGAAATTAATAGAAAAAGGTTGACGATCCGACACACCTATGAAATGTTGTTTCCTTTGCTCCAAAAACTATGTCATGATTTCAAAGAATCGTTGATCAATCGAAAGTACAAAGTTGTCTAAAAATTATGTTGTTTTTGGAGTGAAACATACCATAATCTGACAATGACTACCCAACTTATAGACTACATCAGAACTTAAAAACATTAAGCAAGGATACAATATAGTCAAATCATTTAAGTTGTGTGGTTTTGAACAAAGATCAGCCAACAATTGTTAGATGTTAATATGGTCAGCCACATAATGTCTTAGAAAGCTATGTGTCAACTTGCCTGTTGTTAATGTGCAGGTTACTAATTTGTGAATATGCTGAGTTGTTTCGTCCTTGTAAAACTGCATAAAATAAATCAAATGATGCTTACTTATAAATGTTACATTACATGATAAAATATATGAACCATCTAACAAGCCCCAGCTCCCTTTTCAAATGCAGAGTCAATCTAAAGGACCAACAGCATTGAGTTGGCTTTTGACATATCACAACACAAGGAACTCAATAGATGTATATAACAAATGTTACGTACTGACAAAAGACTTCTCTTGTTGTCACTAATTTATCATCTAGGCTCATTATATAAGGTTTTAGCAGATAACAATTCCATTTTTACTGATTCAAGGAGACAAAGATACAGTGACAGCCCCATAAATCAACATGGCATTATATGAGGAAGCTAGTAGTGTAGACACTTATGACCACCCCATTTTCCTTACCAAAAGCTCACCTAACTCCCACTCCCCAAAACCCTCTCTGTCCACCTTTGAAATCACCCCTCTCTGGACCCCTCAATCTCACAAACCCCCAAAACACCAACTTACATCATATGTCAACTATGAACTAAATCAAACATACCTTTTTCAAATGTATATGACAACTTCAAAACAGAGATCCATATTCTCTGCAACCTCCGAGGGTCTCCACCAGCACTCACCAGCTTCACATGGACAAGGGTGCTACTAAGGTTTCACAATAGGGCACAAGTGAGTAAGGGTTTGAGAAATAGAGGGAAAGGGGCAAGTTGATCAGGAATGAGGTGTCTATTAGGGCACTTTCATTTTTGTTCCTTTAAATGAATGGTACCTATTTATTAACCTGAGTGCCTCTTATTAACAAAATTCAGGGTTCCGCGCAATCAGCGTCGAAAACCACACTATCCGCGCCAAATGGGTGAGACTACCAAGACACAACATCATATGACGCGAGTCGCGCGTAACCCGTGCTAATCGCGCCATGTCTTTGAGTTGATTACTCACACAACCCACGCGGATCGCGTCATTTTTAACGCCAATGGCGCTGATGTTTCGAGGCCACTACTGCCATTCCATTCATCTCACGCTATACGCGTGGATCATGGCGCGAATAGCGTGGAGAGTTGTCCACTTTAGGTAGGATTGAATATAGTTTCATGTAACACCCCGTGTGCACCCGGCGTATTATCATTATTACAATATTAGAGTAACGCAGCAAGCATGGAAAAAAAAACAATAAAGGAAGCCTGAATCCAATATAAATACACATTATATACATATATGGTGAATCTCTGTCCTTTACAAGATACATAGTTCTCAAAACTATACAAATTTTCCCTAGGTATCAAAATACAGACAAAAAAAAAATGTGAGCTAACAAGCTCGGTCTTCTAAGCCTAGGGTTCTCTACCACCCTATCCCAGCTCAGGCCTTTTGCCTTGGGATCTCTCAGTGACTTCTGTCTCAGTTCCTGCAATATGAGCCCCAAACAGGGGTGAGATAATCATCCCAGTAAACCCAGGGTTCTTAGAGGTTTCCTTCCCCCTGGTTCACTCTCTCTAGTAGATAAACATATGAACATATAACATAGCATAACTGAAATCATATCATATAAAAACCCCATCATATAATTAGCCTTCACGGCTCACAAGAACAATCTATATGCACCTGGCAACCCAAATCAAGCGTAAGCAAACATTACCCAGTGCCTGAGAGAGATCATTCACCGAGTGGGAACATTCTCTCAGGACTTTCCACCGAGTGCCTGAATAGGATCATCCACCGAGTGGGAACATCTACTCAAGATTGCCGCCCAATACCTGGATAGGATCATCCACCGAGTGGGAACATCTACTCAGGGTTTACATGGACGCCTATGGATTATCCCAAGGGAGATCATCCACTGAGTGGGAACATTCCCAAAGGGTCCATAGTACCTCATACTACTGGCCAGTAGATTTCATGCAATCACATCACAATTATCTCATAACAGAAACCATACAAGCATACATTATACTAGTGTACACAAGCCATCATCATAATCGGCACATCATGTACTATCTCAGTGTAACCAATATAAACATACCCTATCACAGGGTCGAACTAGCACTCAATTGCTAGCAATCATCAACCATTTCATCAACATCAGGCACATCATTCAGTATCATATCATCATAAAGCATCAGCATACAAGATATATCAAACAAACACCCAAAGTGGGTGTAGTAAACACAAGTAGGGGAAAACAATCCCCAAGAACACTGAGCTTACCTGGTCGCAGCTCAGAATCAGCTCCCTTAGTCTCGTGGTGATCTCTACCAGCGATATGCACTTCACGCCCTACAATAGGCATGAAACAAACAATCAGGAGCGGTGTTCGACCATTTATATGGAAGGAAACACTCTGCCTTTCATAATCAATTCTTGTCTTCTAGCTTAAGGTTTATCTTAGCCCAGCTTCTACTAGGCCATGCGTTGACCCTCACTGGTCTGCATCAGTCTAACTAAGGCCTCAGAGTTTCTTTAAAACTCTGCACAACTCAATTCAAAGCTTTACTAATACCAAGAACCAACAATGCTTCATCTCAGCCAAAACAGATGCATCAACATATTTTCACCGTTTATTTGGCCTTATGAAGAACTTCTGTAAAGGTACTTAAGTTAGTTCAGGCCATAGTACCTCCCATTTACATCCACTTCTTCCTCACAGAGCCAAATTCAAACTTCATCACAGTTCCAGTTTCAACATTCCACATTACTCAGAACAACCTCTTGACTATATCTTTCTAAAGAACCTAAGCCTAATTCCAGCCCTATCACCAATTGGTCACTATCACTATTCATCCAATCTCCCATTCCACAAATTAAACGGTTAAAACATGAGTTTCTTACCTCAAATCAATAGAGGAAGGCTGGAGAAGTCTTTCTCCTCGCTCTGGTGTCCTGAAACCAGCCTCTTTCCTCTCCAAAGCTCACCCTCTGAAGAAATTCAAAGAAATGGGAGTTCTCTCACAAATTCTCACAACCAAGGCTGGATTTTGGCTCTCAACTGGTTCTAATCAAGTTTGGGAGTGATTAGGAGGTGCTTATATGGTTTGTGATGAAGGTATGAAGCTTCTAAGGTGTACCAATGGCTGCCTAGGCCCAAGGAAGAAGAGGAACAATGCTTTTCCCCTGAAAAATCGCGAAATGGCCTTTTATAGGTGGCCTGACCAACATGCCGCGCTCTTGGCGCCACCCTGGCGCCATAATCCAGTGCATCTAGCGCCCTTGGTGCCACTTTGGCGCTCCTGGCGCCAGTTTCTAGCATCTGTGGCGCTTCTGGCGCCACTTTGGCGCTGATGGCGCCAAAATCCAGTGTATCTGGTGCCACTTGGGCGCTCTTGGCACCAATTTCCAGCATTTGTGGCGCTCCTGGCGCCACTTTGGCGCTGATGGCGCTAGAAATCGCGAAAAATAGCCTTCTGCTATAGTGCCACCCTCGGAGCACCAAGCTACAGTAACTGCTATAATAACTTTTTTTTTAGCCATGGTTATTATATTTCACGTGGTCAGCGTTATATATGGCGCGATCAGCGTCATCTGTTCGACGTCATCACACTTACATCCCATGCGGATTGCGTGGTTCCAACGCCAACCGCGCCACCATGTCGAGCATTGCAACACCAGTAGGTGATATGGCGCTACTCGCGCCGATTATTGGCACTAACCGCGAGTTATCTTGTAAATGATATCCCATGCTAATCGCGTGGTATCTGATGCCATCGACGCCGGTGTTTCGAAGCAACCATAATAATTCCCCAAGAGTCCCACGCTACACGCGCGGCAAATGGCGCCAATAGCGTGGAAAGTTCGAGCCAATGTTTGCTTCAATGTTGTCTCACGCGGTCAGCGTGGTTCATGGCGCGATCAGCATCAAATGTGCTGAAAATGAATAGAATACTTCAACACAAACAAAAGGGGGGGTGAATTGGTTGAATCTTGGTAAATTAAAATTTCAATTAAGAGTTTTTCCACAGGATCTTTATCACTTTAAAAATTGTTTCAAAACCAAGAATCAATATTCAATCAAATTCCTTTTCCAAGAAGAATAGAAAACAGAGTATAACTTTCTGTGCAATGAAATTGATTCACAAACAAAGCAATTAAGAAATGAATAAGTGAGACTGTAATCGATTAAAATGCTCCTAATGAGTTCTGGGTTTGAGCTATGAACAATATAATCGATTATTCCATGAAGTAATCGATTAAACCAGTCAGGCATGATTTTCTAAATGCACTTTGTAATCGATTATCACGATGTGTAATCGATTAAGACAGTAGGCTGTGTTTTCCTAAGCATGCATGTAATCGATTACCGATTTCTGTAATCGATTAAGCCAGAGAGTTTCATCTTTCATAAAAAGCCTGAGTAATCGATTAATTCGATATGTAATCGATTACAATGATCATAATTTGTTTTCTAAAGGCACGAAGAATAAAATAATCAATGTCATTAGCTTTGTAATCGATTAATGCAGTAAGGATTCATTTTTCCAAAAACTTTGTCAGTTGAAAACCTTACTTATAATTTGCCTTTATTTAATCCTTTTAATCTAACAATCCTAGATGAATGATTCATGCATGATACACTCAATTGGATTATCAGATCATAAACTTCCTTTTACATTAATCAAATTGGTCTTCAAGCTTTTCTTGGTACTTTGTCCTTGAGCATGTTGAAAGCACAAAACACTTGAGTCTTCGATCTTTGTTCATTGATGCCTGGCTTCACTTGAATCAACATGTGGGAGGTGGTCTTATAGCTTTCCAATATTCCACGCGAACCGCGCGAGACCGGCGCTATCCGCGTAGCATCTTCACCCCATGATCAGATATGACGCTAACAGCGTGGGTTACCACGCTAACCGCACCAACTTGTCGAATGAAAACCCCTTTATTTTTCTTTCACGCTATTAGTGTGGATACTGGTGCGAGTCGCGCGGAACAGTTGTTCTTATTTTTTAAAAACTTGATAAACACCTCAAAGGGCGCCCTGTAAACCTGTTTCCCCTAATTTCTCTCCAAATCGTAACTCCACAAATTGCATATTCAATTCGTTCCTTTCAGTTACGGCTGAACCTTCAATTCCCCTACCATTCCCTTAGTGCACTCATCATCACCCCCATCTCTCCAACTTGCTGCAGGAGTTCACAAATTGTTGGTGAATTGCTTTATCCTTCGTTCGATAACATTCAATGGCAAGCGGTCAGGTACGACTGTTTGCTTAACTTGCTACATTGCCTGAAAAATTATAAGAGTTGGGGTTAGGGGTAAGAAGTTGCAGGGCATAAATGGTGGAATCGTGATTTGACACGATTCGCGTTGATGTGGGCGCGGTTATCAGCCAAACCATTATCCACTGCCATTCTTGGGTGATTAGCATTGTAACTGGTTTATGGGTAGTGCTTTTAAACACTTATGGTCCACTCCATTACTAACATTGTAGAATTGCCTTGGGTTTAACCGTGCATGTCGTTGTCTATTGCTGATATGAGAATACTTATGCTGAGGCTGATTGTTAATTGGTAAATGGCACTGAAAATAGTTGTTTGAATAATGAATACACTTTTATGATTGGCCTACTTGTTACTACAATGGTATGATAGTGATTGCCATAGTTTATATTTGTTTTTCTACTTAAAGGTGTGAATGATTAATGCACAAATTCCTTTATAAAGACACATATGATTGGCTATTAGGTAGCAGGACACACTCTGCACATCCCTTTCTGCATTATCAGATTTCTAAGCAGTGGAGGGTGGGAGTAGGTTCATTGGGTTCCTAGCAAGTAATAGACATTTTTCTGTGCATTATGTATGGGTTCTAGTAGAAAGCAGGTTAGATGTTATGGAATGCTACTTTTGCATACAAAAGATGCATTTGGATAGAATGAAATGCAACATTTGGTTTCGACAGTTGAGTCTTTTTTGGTTTGTATGTGGTCAGATATGCAGATTTTGTTACATGGATTCTGAGGATTCCTGATCCTTATTTTTTGTATCCCTATTTTTTTAAAAATAAATTCTTGATAAGTAATAAATTACGTAAAAAAAAACATGGAAATTATGTTTGTTGGAAGTAAAATACAAGTCTCAAGTCATTTCCTAAGTGTTAGCTTAACACACTAATACTTTCTAGATGCATCATGCAAATCCCAGTGGCACATTGTCCTCACTTGAGGTCATATGACACACACTCATCGATTGATCATTGCCTTCTGGTCACAAATTGTCCTCCAGGTGTGACTTAAATTTGATATAGTACAAGCACATACTCAAAATAAAATACTTACAAAGTCTCTAATTCAGATAGTGAACCAATATCTCCAGAAAGCTGACTAGCCAAACCATTGCTTGCTAATGTTCTGAAATACTAGCAATCAAGTTAATATCTCAAAAACAAATTCTGGAGAATTGAACAACAACCGAGGATATTGGTTAAGAGACACTACATTGATGTGATGCATGAATTGTTGCACTTGATTCCTTCCCAATCATCACAAGGATCTGAACCCACCCAATTAGGAGGGGTGTTCTTGCAGGTATCCATAAGAGACAAAAGTTTGGTCCCTGAATTAGAAATTACAGCCAAAGAATACAATTCAATCATTGAGATCTTATACATAGAGTTGTCCAACTTTTGATTGCTCTGAAGATGAGCAGAAGAAATGAATAATACTGACAAACTTTTTCTAAAACCTGCAACACACAAATTTGGTTTATCTTAACTTCTCCATTTTTTCTAGTTCTACCAACCAAAGCAGGTCTAGTGCTTCTGTTTTTGAACTGACTAAAGCTTAGTTCTATGAACTATAAACATTTAATAAATGAACATTATAACAAATATCACATTAAAAGGGATCAAACACATAAGGATAGCTAGAAAACAGAACGCACAATCTCCAGAAAGTTGTTTCTCCTTCTGCAACCAACAAATAATTCAAAACAAGCAGCAGGACAACTAATACTCTGTCGCTCATTATCAACTTCAAATGGATCTCAAAACCTCACTACTCTGATAACTTTAGTAAAATCCTTTCTTATCCACATTCCATTTACTATACATTGATTATACAGCAAAAGTCAACTCTAAACTAAAAGAGTAGAAAGAATAGTCAAGAATTGTTTTGTACTAGACATTAAAGTTGTTCCTCCCCAATATCTGTCACATTTAGTCTCAGATATGTATATTCCTTTAATCACCCCATTTGACTGTCCATGATGTACAATAATTTGTCATTTTTCAATATTAGTAACTGCTTAAGTCACTCTGACAACATCAACTCTGTAAGTGATACACCATGGAAGTTTGATCTTGAATCATAGTCACTTCTAGTGTTGCAATCCAGAACAGAATTACATTCTTCTCAACAACTGGGAACAATCTCTACCAAATTACTCTCTCTAAATGCCTCTCCTCACTGACTATTCAGTTTCTAATGTATTTTCTCATCCCCTTACACAACCCATATTGTCCTATATATAGGTAACCAAACATAAGTACCCCCTCCTACCCTTTACAGCTCTCATAACAGATTACTAACAGGTAATTATTTAAACTATTTAATCTTTATATCTCCACTGGTAAACTTTCCATTCAAGGTCTGTTTGAACCTCCTCCAGAGGTATGTTAGGGTCCGTATCAGTAAGCAAGAAACTCCATCCTATTATAAATAAATAAGAATGCATAAAAAGAAAGTTATGCTATGTACAAAACCAAAGTCACCCTTGATTACACTACACAACTGGCTCCATCAGCACAATTTGTGGAGCACAATCCCTGCTGTCATAATTTTACAAAAATGTTCATCTAATTCCACCAAGTTTGACTAGGAAAAGTTTTGTTGACACCATACTTCATAAGTCAAGAAGCATATATTAATAATGTATTCACAGAAATAAATATATATTAGGACAAAACTTAGATACCGTTTCAATTGATGTTTTCTGTGTTGTTATTTAACCATAACTATGATTCGTGCATGATTGATTATAAAATGTGAAGCTTTGTTTATATTTTCCTTGTCAATTGAAATTACCTCTCAGTCTTATTTGTATATGGACATTTTGTGAATTTCAGGGCAAACAAGTGGCAAAGTGAAAGAAGACAAGCACAACTACATCCAGCAGCAAGCAGACCCGTGTATCAGGGTATGATAAAGCCCGCTTTCGTTCCTTGGAGTGTGAGGAGCGATTTGACACGTGGTACCTGGCTAAGAAGATCATCCTCGAGAAGAAGATCTTATGGGAGACTTTACCTGAGGGGAACCCGATCTTGGAGGTCATCATCAGGCGACAGTGGCAGAGGCTAGTCAGCTTCGCGGAGCCTAATTCTAGTTCAATTTTAAAAGAGTTTCTATCAAATGTCGACCAAACCACAATTGCTGATGTGTTGCAAACACATCTTAGTTTTAGGTTAGTTCTAGGTTATAATTTAGTTAAATAATTAAGAAAATAGATTAGAATAGGTTAGTTTATTATTAATTTTGATTTAATCTCATTTCATTATCAAATGTGCAATTTCAGGTCAAAAAGAGGAAGTTTAAGTAAAAAGAAAGAAGAAAACAAGATTGAAGGTCTCGCGTGGATCGCGCCACGAGGATTCTGTTTCCTGAATTAAATTATCTGTTTCGAAATTGGGCACTGTTTTAGGCTTTGTTACTTTAATTAAATCATTCTATAAATACAAAGCCTCTGGGACTGAATAAGACACATTGGAATACCTTAGAGTAGCTTAGGAATCACTGAATATCACTCTAAACATCTGGAATCAAGGATCAAAGCTTGGGTTTCCACAGCAAAATCATGTATTATTCAACAGCTTTGGTGTTCTTGAGGCCTATGTCGGGCTAAACTTTGTATTGTGGGAAGGCCATGAACTGATGTGAACTCCTCTGTAACTTAACTGGTATTGAATGAGAATTTCTTGATTGTTTTATTTTACTCTGTTCTTCATTGTTTTATTCTTAATTAGAATTGGCCATTCTATTTAGGTATTGAGGGTTAGGATTCGCAATGGGGATGTTGGGATTCTAATTTCTGACCTTAGTAAAGTAATAGTTATTCATTACCTAGGGATAGGGATGCGTGACTGCAGAACTTATAATATGGTCTTTTAAATGCTTAACTTGATAGACTTCACTAAGGAATTAGGTTTTCAATTCAGGTTAAAGGGTTAATTCACTAAGGGATTAGGGATTAGCTAAAGTAGGAAAGATTTATTCTCTAAACAATCAGAAATAAGCAAACCATATGATATAGTCTTTTATATGCTTGATAGGAATCGCTAAGGAATTAGGATTTACTAAAATAGGAAAGATATATCATTTGAGTAAGCAAACTTTGTGACCAGTTAAGTGAAAGAGGTAGGGATCAAAGGGGATTGTGTCTAACCACAATCATTCATTCCATTGGTAACACTTCGATTTATTTACTACATTATTTCCTTTTATATTCTGTTCTTACTTTCAAACACTCAACACTACAATCAAATTCTCCAAAACATTTTCTTTTCTTGTTACTTCCAATTACTTAGAATTAATATTACTGTGAATTTCACCCCAATCCCTGTGGAGACGATACTCTACTTACCTACTTTTATTATTGAAACGAGCGGTGCACTTGCCGTGTGCTTATTTCGCAACAAGTTTTTGGCACCGTTGCTGGGGATTGGTAAACAGATTTTTACAGTAATTTTTTAATCTTTGTAATTGGAATTTTGTTACTAATCGCTTCTCTGAGTTTTATGCGAGGTTCAGTTAACCCTGAGGATTTATAGTTCGATCCCGAAATTGAAAGAACCATCCGAAGGAGACTAGCCAGACAAAGGAAGAGAGAAGCTGAAAACTTTGACTTTGATTCACTCCCTGAATTAGAGTTAAAAGTAGAGATGGCTGAAGAACAACATAATCAGCCAAGACCAAGACCGGAGGATGAACTGATGGAGGATATTCTGGCTCCTATGTTCACAAGACCCAACTCCAGCATTGTGAGGCCACCAATACAAGCTAATCATTTCGATATAAAACCTTCATTAATAGCATTGGTGGAACGCAGTCAGTTTGGAGGGGAGGACTTTGAAGACCCACATGACTTCAATGACAGATTTCTCAGAATCTGTGATACTATCAGACACCAAGGGGTCTCAGATGATGCAGTGAGATTAAGTCTATTTCCTTTTTTTGTTAAGGGAAATGCATTAAGATGGATGAACAGACAAACATCCAATAACATCTCAACTTAGGAGGACTTAGTTTCAAGGTTTTTTGCAACAATGCAATGCTTGCAGAGCAGAAAATTTTGGCACAACAGCTAGCCAAATTGACTGAAAAGATTGATAGATTGCAAGTCTCTGCAGCACAAGTGGCAGCCAGCCAACCACATGCTATCTGTGAGTACTACCAAGGTGAGCATGAGTCTAATGTTTGCCCTATTCTTGTTGGAGCTGACCCTGTGCAGGTTAATGGAGTTTGGAATGATCAGAGGCAGCAACAACCTTATCAGAGGAACTACAATTTTGCTCCGGGAGACAACTATCAAAGGAAATTCCAAGGAGGTGGCTTAGACTACAAGTTTAACAACTACTTGCAGCACCCTCCTATTCCCAACAAGGAGAGTTCTGAGCTTGAAAAGGTAGTGTTGCAGCTATCAAAGACAAAAACAGAACATATCCAAGCAACCAATGCCTTTATAGCTGAAACAAGAGCTCACAGAACTAACCAAGACGCTTCCATCAGAAATCTGGAAAACCAGATTGGCCAGCTTGCAAAACAGTTGGCTGAGAGACCACCAGACCAGTTCCCAAGCAACACAATTATAAACCCAAGGGAACATGCCAAGGCTATCACAACCAGAAGTGGTAAAGTATTGACTACACCAGAAAAGCCTGAGGTAAGTACAAAGGAAGCTGAGAAGAAATATGCAGCAGCTAAACCATCAGAAGAAAAAGCTGCAGAAAATTCAGAAGAGCAGAATTCTGCACCTCAACCAAAGAAGTGGGACTTTTCTCGCTTTGAGAAGCCTCCATATCCGGTGCAGACCAAGCAACAACTTCAGAAGCAGCAATTTGCCAAGTTCTTAGACATGTTTAAGAAGTTATATATTAATATTCCATTTGCTGGGGCATTAGCCAATATGCCTAACTATGCAAAATTCATGAAGGAACTTCTATCTAAGAAACATAAGCTGCAAGATTGTGAAACCATAGCACTCACTGAGGAGTGCAGTGCAATAATTCAGAGGAAACTTCCTCCTAAATTGAAAGACCCTGGAAGTTTTAACATCCCTATAGCTATAGGAAATATAAATGTAGGGAGAGCACTTTGTGAGTTAGGGGCTAGTATAAATTTCATGCCATTATCAATGTGTAAGTCCCTAGGCATATCTGAATTAAAACCTACTAGAGTATCCTTGCAATTAGCAGATAGATCTTTAAGGAAACCCTCAGGGGTGATTGAGGATGTTTTAGTGAAGGTAGACAAATTCATATTCCCTGTAGATTTTATTGTGTTAAACATGGAGGGAGAAAGTGAAATCCCTCTACTGTTAGGAAGTTCATTTTTAGCAACTGCTAGGGCCTTAATAGATGTAGAGCAGGGAAAGCTTGAGTTAAGATTGAATGATGAATCTGTTGTCTTTAACGTATTTGATGCCATGAAGCATCCAGCTGATGAACATGATTGTTTTAGGCTGGATGTATTGGATAATGTGATTTGTGCAGGCATGAAAACAGGTATTGCAACAGCTGGAAATGAAGAAGATGCAGACACTGCAGCAGCAATAGATTATGCAGCAAATTATGCAGAAGAGAATTCAATAGCTGCAGAAAATTTAGCAGAATATACAGCAAATACAGCAGCAGCAATTTATGCAGCAGAAATAGCCAATATTGCAGCAACAGAAATTGCTGCAGAACTGAAATCAGCATACAAGGCAGCCACCTCTGAGCCAAGTGAACCTGTGTTAGAAGAGCTGGAGAAGAAGGCAGGTGATATTCCAGCTGGAGCACCTAAGGTTGAACTGAAAGAACTACCTGAACACTTGAAATATGTCTTCTTAGGTGAGAATGAAACATATCTAGTTATAATTAATAGAGGGCTGGAATGGCATGAGGAAGTGAAATTGCTTAAGGTACTCAAGGAGCACAAGTCAGCCATAGGCTGTTCTATTTCCGATCTTAAAGGTATAAATCCCTCATTCTGTACTCATAAAATTCTCATGGAAAGTGATGTTAAACCTGTAAGGCAGCCACAAAGAAGGCTCAATCCCACAATGAAAGAAGTGGTAAGAAAAGAGGTTGTTAAGCTTTTGGATGCAGGTATGATATATCCAATTTCAGACACAGCTTGGGTAAGTCCAGTACAAACAGTTCCAAAGAAAAGGGGCATGACAGTCATCCAAAATGACAACAATGACTTGATCCCCTCAAGAACCATCACGGTCTGGAGAATGTGTGTTGATTACTGAAGGCTTAATGATGCAACCCGAAAAGACCACTTTCCATTCCCTTTCATGGACCAAATGCTTGAACGCTTGGCTGGTCATGATTACTATTGTTTCCTTGATGGATACTCTGGGTATAACCAAATCCCAGTAGCACCGAAAGACCAAGAAAAGACCGTCTTCACATGTCTATTTGGGGTGTTTTCCTATAGAAGAATGCCATTTGGATTGTGTAATACGCTTGCAACCTTCCAAAGATGCATGCTATCCATTTTCTCTGACATGGTAGAAAGAGGCCTTGAGGTATTCATGGATGATTTTTCTGTTTTTGGCCCTTGTTTTAATTCATGCTTAGCTAACTTAGCTAAAGTTCTAAAAAGATGTCAAGAGACAAACATAGTTTTGAATTGGGAAAAATGCCATTTCATGGTAAGGGAAGGCATAGTGCTAGGCTATAAAATTTCTGAAATGGGAATAGAGGTAGATAGAGCTAAACTGTTATTAATTGAGAAATTACCTCCTCCTATTAATGTGAATGGTGTTCGCAGCTTCTTAGGTCATGCAGGTTTTTACAGGCATTTCATCAAGGATTTCTCTAAGATTTCAAAGCCATTAAGTCAATTGCTAGAGAAAGACACAGAGTTCTGTTTTAATGATGCTTGTCTTGAAGCATTCAAAACCTTGAAGCACAAACTCACCACTGCACCTGTTTTAATTGCTCCGGATTGGAGTTTACCTTTTGAACTAATGTGTGATGCTAGTGCTTATGCAGTAGGTGCAGTTTTAGGACAGCGAAAGGAAAAGCGCTTGCATGTTATATATTATGCTAATAAGATCTTAAATGAGGCACAAGTAAATTATGCCATCACTGAAAAAGAGATGCTAGCTGTGGTGTATGCTCTTGATAAGTTTAGATCATATTTAGTAAGTTCCAAAGTGATTGTTTATACTGACCATGCAGCCCTGAAATTTCTGCTGCACAAGCAAGATGCAAAACCACGCTTGCTGCGTTGGATGCTTTTATTGCAGGAATTCGATTTGGAGATAAGAGACAAAGCTGGTGTAGAGAATAAAGTGGCTGATCACTTGTCTAGGATTCAGGAGAAAGACTTGCAAGATGGACCAGAGACTGAAATCAATGAGTCTTTCCCTGATGAGCAAGTGCTTACTGTGCAATTCAGTCCATGGTTTGCTAACATGGCCAACTTTAAAGCTGCTGGAATTATGCCTGAAGACCTTAATTGGCAACAGAAGAAGTTTTTACATGATGCGAGAAGGTACTTCTGGGATAACCCTTACTTATATTTTCAATGCACTGACAATGTTATCCGCAGATGTGTAGCTGAAACCGACGTGCCAGATATTCTGTGGCATTGTCATTCCTCTAATTATGGAGGTCATTTTGGAGCAAACAAAACTGCACACAAAGTGCTGCAATGTGGCTATTACTGGCCAACACTCTTCAAGGATTCCAAGAACTTTGTGATGCAGTGTGATAGCTGTCAAAGGACAGGTAATATATCTCGCAGAGATGAGATGCCGCTGAACAACATCCAAGAGATTAAGCTGTTCGATGTCTGGGGAATTGATTTCATGGGACCTTTCCCTAAGTCATTCTCCAACCAATACATCTTGGTTGCTATGGATTATGTCTCCAAGTGGGTTGAGGCAGCAGCTCTGCCCACCAATGATGCCAAGGTGGTAGTTTCATTCTTGAGGAAGAACATTTTCACCAGATTTGGGATGCCAAGAGCAATCATAAGCGATGGAGGGACTCATTTCTGTAACAAGCAATTTGACAGCTTGTTAGCTAAGTATGGAGTCAAACACAAAGTGGCAACCCCTTATCACCCTCAAACAAGTGGCCAAGTAGAGATTTCCAACCGAGAATTGAAGCGAATACTTGAGAAAACTATTGGAACATCAAGAAAGGACTGGTTTAAGAAGCTAGATGATGCTTTATGGGAATACAGAACTGCATTTAAAACTCCAATAGGTATGTCTCCTTTTCAGCTTGTCTATAGTAAGGCTTGCCATCTCCCTATTGAACTTGAACATAAAGCAATTTGGGCAACTAAGTTTTTAAATTTTGAACTAACAAAAGCTAATGAAAAGAGATTGCTTCAGTTGAAAGAATTAGATGAGTTCAGGTTAGCTGCATATGAGAATGCCAGAATCTACAAAGAAAAGACAAAGAAGTGGCATGACAACCAAATTCGTCCAAAGGAGTTTATTCCTGGCCAACAAGTGCTGCTCTATAATTCTTGCCTGCGACTCTTTCCAGGTAAGTTGAAATCACGTTGGTCTGGACCGTTTCTTGTACGAGAGATTTATCCTTATGGCATAGTGGCAATCTCACCTTTGGATAGTGACAGAGCTTTCAAGGTAAACGGTTATCGATTGAAACATTATTTTGGGGGAGATGTGGACAGAAATTCAAGTTCTGTTCCACTCAAAGCCACTGAGGTTTGAAAAGAAGTAAGCGTCTAGCTTAAGACGTTAAACGAGCACACTGGTACTGTACATAGTATTTTATGTTTTGTTTAAATTTGATAGCAGCAGGTTTAAATTTATGCATATTCCATGGTAGTAACTTTAGCATCATACATTAGTACTTAGGAATTTCCAATCTTTTCAAATTTTGATAGCCTTAGTAATTAGGACCATCATGGTGCATACTTCAAATTCAGTCAAGTTAGGTCTAGTTAAATACATAAAAAAATAAAACAAAAAGAAGAGCAAAAAGCTGGCCAAAAAGTATGGCGCTAACCGTGCCAGGAGCGGCGCGACTCGCGCCAAAGCCACGGCTTGTCCACATGGATAGCGTGAATCCCGCGCGAGTAGCGCGAATGGTTCAAAACCAGAGTTGTCTTCTGCATTATTTCGCGCTAACAGCATGAAATTCGCGCGATCCACGTCACGATTTCGAATCAAAAGCCTTAATTTTAAGATCCCACGCTACTCGCGTGGAACATGACGCTATTAGCGCCAGTCATTCGAAGCTGAGGGCCCTTCCAGCTCCAATCCACGCGGTTAGCGCCGAAATGGCGCTATTGGCGTGAGCAAACCGCATCAATTAAGCTAGAATTGGCCATCCATGCGGATCGCGTGAGATTTCGCGCTGACCGCGCGGGGAGGCCGAAACAAAAGCTTCTTCAGTAACTGGTGGTGCGATCCGCGCCAGTATTTGCGCTAGTCGCGTGGTGTTGTGAAGACCGTTTTATTTTTAAATTACTTCCATTCGAGCCGCAGTTCTCTCCTTCCCAAACTCACTCCCTCATTCTCGCCCTCAACCCAACATCTCTAGTAACCTCTCCCCATTACCACTCTCACTCTTAAAAGCCTAACCCACTTGCATTCCTCTCTCTCAGCCCTCTCCATTGACCATTTCCTCAAATTCTACACTCAAACCCGCATTCTCTCTCGGTCTCGTTCTCCCCCTCTGCTTCCACTTTGAATTCATCTTATGGTAGGAGAAAAGGTAACATCTTGCACTAATTGGCTTTGCATTATGTATGGGTATGAGTGTAACACCTCTCTTTGCTCTCTCGTGCTTGATTGATTTTAGATGAAATTTCGTTTCCGCTTTGTATTTGAATGATTTTAGTTGTAAATTTTTCCCGAAAAATTCTTTTCTTCTTGCTTTGATTTTTCCGTTTGTTCGTAACATAGACGATTTTCCCTTACCACGGTTTATACATATACAGTTCATCAATAAAAATTAGAATATAAAACAGTCCATGTTACATGTCCTTAAATAAACAGTCTAAATACATATCATAGGCCAGAAAATAAAAATTACAACATCTTTATTCCCATCTTCAACTTAACATCCATACACATCTTCAATCCAACATCCATGCTTAGCTACTACTGTTCGTCTGCTCGCCCAAATAAATTGGGGTCATCACAGGTGTCAACCACAGATACAGAAATAGGGTAAGCATATGCTAAACATAGTTTGAATAAAACATATATAAACACGGATGGATAAAATCTTAATTATAAAATGACCACACAACACATACAGTATACAGAACAACATACACATATCCATCGTGTGATGCATGAGATGCATGCTCATCTTTTTATATGATGCATGACTGAGATCTCAGAGTCCTATTAAAAGGTACCAAAATCAACATAGTTTCACCCACTCTAGTGAAACAGTCCCACGCACTCCAGTGAGACCTCCCTCCACTCCGAGGGGATAAAAAGGGTACCATAAAATAGTTTCACCCACTGCAGTGGAACAGTCCCACCCACTCCAGTGAGACCTCCCTCCACTCTGAGGGGATAAATGCAAATGGAATATGTAATGGCTTGTTTGTTTTATTTCTCAATTCATCTTCACCATTACTTTATTTCTCAAATTCTCATATCAGATAATTCCACCCACTCCAATGGAACACATCTCAACATCATAAAACCACTTAAACTCATATATTCATAAGATGCCAACCAACATGTTAGTCTTATCAAAGTGTATAGAATCACACAACAATTCATAAGCTTTATGTATTTCAGCTTTACAACACATGGAATAATACATACTTTTGTTAAAGCAACCAACCACACGAATATAATTCAAATTCAACCACAAGGATCCAAACCAAACATTCTTTAAACATATTTTGTTCATTGTGAGATATTATCAAACACATGGTGTGCAAGCTTAAACTCATAGAAAACTACTTAAATATTAATCCTTAGAAAGGTCTACATAATTCTAAGGTTAAATAAGCATCATTCTAGCATAAAATAGACCTATTCAAGAGTTTACAAAACACTTTTTAAGGAAACCCACAAACTTTGGTAGAACCTAAACTACTTTAATTTTAGTAAAATATTTCATTAGCCAATTGTTTTTCTTCTAAAATACCTATGTTTCATTCATTCATTAAGTTAAGCTCTAATAATTTATACATCAATCATCTTTAACCTAAAACCAAGTTATTTATCCAAGTGGTCAAGTTTTTAGCAATCTTTATTCTTTGAGGCATTTCATCAAACACTTAGAATACAAGACTTAATCAAATAAAGCAAGGAGTAATATTCAAACTAAGCTATCATAAACTCCCCCATACCTTGTTTTCCTCAAGCCTTTGGATAGCTTTCTTCCTTTTTAATTGAATGATCCTTGCTCATAAGGTTGCTAGTGCTTCACGTGAACTTCCAAAACATAAGCTTTTGTTTTTGTTCTAGGTGAATGATAGAATTAGAAAGGAATGGAATAGAAGTATTTTAGGATGGATGTTGCACGTTATTTTCCACTTAGGACAGCCCCTGAATTTCGGTTCCCATCATTCTTTTATAAGGTGATTAAGCTTGATTTTTAGTTCTAAATATCCAAGGATCATGATGGCTAGCTTTATACTTGTTTTCTTTTCATTGGCCAATGGATTTTGTCCATACAAGTGTTCAAGTCTTGAAGATTCTCAAGATTTCTCCATTCCTCTTGGTTGTGCATGTGGTTTTGCCCATCTTGGAGAGCAATTTTAATCAAATTCGTGATATAGCTAGGTGTTAGAGGTATTTTGTGCTTTTCTTCATTCTTGACTTTTCCCCAAAACCCATATTAGTAAAATAGTCATTCTGGATTCATTAACCGTTGGATTTCCTTAAAATTTTAAAGAGATACTTCTAACCCACATATCTAACTTTTGACCATTGGGATTTTTAAAATAATATCTAGAAATTCCTCCGTGTCCAAAAGAGTCAAGAGGAAGTTTTTCTTCAAAAAATCTTCCTAATGCTATCATTGCTAACTTTCCACTAGGTTCCATTTGATTGGCTATGCATTTTGCACCTTCCAAGTGTCCTAATTCATGAATTTTCTACACTTCTTCCTTGCCTTCTAGCTTTGCACGTGGACTAGCTTGCTTAAGGTGCATTCCCTTTGGTTTTTCTTCATTCACGTGGGGTAGCTTATGCCTTATGCCTTAGTAGATTTTTGTTGTATTATTTCCAAAGTCATGATTAGTTAGCTTTCCAAATGGTCCAATTACAAATATTTCTCAAGCTTTCTCCATTCTTCCTTGATGTCTACGGCCAAGCTTGTTTCTTAGAACCAAGTAAATAATTTTTTTCTTTTATTACATGTAATGGTAATATTCTAAGTTCTTATTAGTCCAATTTCTTTTAATTAGTAAAATCACAAAACTAACTTATTTAGGAAACCTATTCCTCCCATAATTAAGAGAAAATTCTATAGATTATGTCCACACTTTTCTTATAATTTTTTGATACCCGAGGTAATCTAGATTAATCTCTTTTCAACCAATCTTCCCAAAATTTGTAGAAATTCTATTTTAGGGTTCTTTGCCTCCAACCTTGCTGATAATTTGTTATCTAAGAGTATTTTATCCTATATTCAGGTTCCCACAAATTTCTGAAGTCCTTTTGGTCATTTTTGACCTAAAGGGTATTTTGGTAATTTTATCATCCTCGGGACGTAATGGTAATTATCCAATTTGTTCAAGGACATTTATGTAATTTCTCCTAGAAATATCTTACTAAAGTGTCTAGGATATGTTGGTCATTTTAAAAAATGTCTAGGGTTATGACCGTCATTTTCTATCCTAGGTCATAATTGTCATTTCTGAATTTGTCCAGGGACGTTTTTGTCATTTTGCCCTAAATTTCTTAACTGCCTCTTATTAACATAATTCCCAAAAATTTGGGGTGTTACAATGAGCAAAAACCGATAGGAACCTCATGATTGTTGCCTTAGAGTCATTCACAATGAGTTTTGATAAAGAACCATAGGATAGGGGATCACTGTAAAGTATTTACTACTAATACCCATCGTAATTATGATTTTTAAATGCTCATGGGTACTGAAATTTCTTGGTGTTTGGGTGTAAGAATTCTATTGTTGACATGTTCCTATGGTACTCATGTTAAATTGTCAACAAAAGGTTATGTGACTTAGTAATTTGGGTGTCATATTGATTGATAAAGCTGTGCTCACCAAATGCTCGATAAATTGCCTGTGTGTGGTTATATAAACTCTGTTGTGAGCACGAAGTTACTGAATTGCCTATTGGCTCACAAATGGGTATTCCTTGGCATGAGAAGCTGCATTAGACACATTGATTTATAATGGATGCATATAATTACTTGTTTTGTGCCTACACCTGTTAATTAAGCTTGTATTCCATTGATTTTGTTCATTAGGGAATGTTGATATGATGAAAATAGGCATAATGAATTGAATTGATTATGTGCCCATTAGATGTTTGATTAAATGCCTGAATGGGAATTTGGAGTATAATGTGGTCAAGTCTTGATTAATTGCTGAAATATGCATCAGGCCCTTCAATAATTTGAATAATATGATGTGATTCAGGCATAGATGCATTGGTTTGATCTTAGATAAGTATGTATGACTGTGCTTAAATTAGTGACTTTTGTTGGAAACCCCATGATGAATTGTGCTCATAAAATGGTTATTGAATTGATTATGGTAATCTTTGTTTTGAGTAAGTATATTTGAATTTGGATTACCCACAAATGAAAACCATGATGCTTGATCATCAAATTATGTTTTAAGCATACTTGAGATAAAAATGAAAGGAACATGCCTGAATTGATCTGAATGGATTAAATATGCAAATTGAACCAGTCTTGCACTTGAAAATTGCAACACAGGATTGATAAGAGTGAACAGTGAGCCCTAATGATGAATGTGTGATGTATTTTGTGTGAGCTAGTTGGTGCTTGTTTTGTTTGGATAAACTAATTGCTGTTTGGTTAAATGGAATAAGTTGGACTGTGCACTGAGACATTTTGAACTAAGCCTTGAACAGGTAATGCCCATAATCTGGGAATGGTCAAGCATGGGTTTGGGTTCTAAAGTGTAATAAAATGCATGGTTATGGCTAGAATTCAAAACCCAGCAGTTGCATGTAGTTACTTTGATCTGTTAACTTTTGATGTAAACTGCATTGATTTGGTATGATAAGTTGAATGCATGCCTGATGATGAACTGATTGAAGTGAACTAAATTGTGGTGGACACATTAACTTCATGCTTTGATTTATATATCTGTTTGATACTTGAACTTGACTTAGTAGACTGGGTACATGCCAAGCTTAGGCAATTAACTTAGAAACTTGCATCATGCTAAATCTGGGAATCCCGATTAAGTTACTCATTCATCTATCATAATGTGCATATTGTCTATTGGTCCAAATGATGATTTTGAAGTGGTGTGAATAAAATGATGAAATTATATTTGTTTGGTGTATGAAAAGCACAAAAATTTGGGGAATGTCTGACCCATCCCTTGCTTGTACATAAACTGCATTGAACTGATTGAACTGTGCTTTTAGTGTCAAAATAAATCGACCCACTTGTGGCTGGAAACTTAAACTGCTTGATACTAATATTGGTGCTGCGATTGAATTTTGTTTTAAGTTGATGTCCCAACAGAATTAAATCTGGGAATTGTTGACACTACTACATGGACTAACTTTGAATAAAGCAAAAGCAAGTTGAATTTTGATTTGACAAATACCACTACTATTTGACATCTGTGGTTTGACTTAATACTTGCTTTTTGATATTAGGATCAGTGATTAGTTAAAAGGCATAACTGATTGGTAGGATATTAAAACTTGAACTGATTGATAATGATTGACTTGTGAGAAACTATCCTGTAACTTAAATTGTTTTGAATTTGGGAATCACAGACATTATGAACTGAACTGCACTTTGAATGTAATGAATCACTGATTGTTGTTGATCTGACCCAATGAAGGAAACAAATCTGGGAATTAAACTTGTTGAACCATGCATCTATATTTGGATTTTTTCTGAGTTTCAGGGAAAACAGGTAGCCAAAGGAAAGAAAAAGATCACTACTGGAGGCGGAAGCAAACGGGTCAGGGTGACAGACTATGATGAGGCCAGATTCAGAACCGCAAAATGACCTGGTATCTCCAGAAGAAAATCAGAAGAAGATTATGTGGGAAGTCCTGCCAGAGGGGAACCCAGTTTTAGAAGTCATCCTCAGACGACAGTGGCAGCAATTAGTGAGCTTCCCAGAACCCAGTTCCAGCATGATCCTGAAGGAATTTTTGGCAAATGTTGTTCCAGAAACAGTAGCCAGGAGCAGGATGTCTTGGGTCAGGGGTGTCCAGGTTTCATTTTATGAGAAGGCGATAGAGAGCATATTGGACACCCGGTATGACCCATTCGAGGGCTGTGACTTCATCCATCTCTACCTCAAGATGCAGCCCGATGCTTTGACGAAGATGTACAGGGACGACGTGCCCCAGCTGGATACCACCATCCGCAGGGCCATCACCGGCCTTTACACAGCTTGGAAGCCCAAATCAGAGCTTGATTATATTCCAGAGAAGATGCAGAAGCATGATTTGGTCGGAGATGCAGCTTTCTGGCACCAGTTCATCAACCACATAGTCATCCCTTCTACAAATATGACTGATGTTAATGTGGAGAGGGCAGTCCTGCTATACACTCTTCGAGGTGAAGGTAACCTCCACATTTCTAACCTTCTGTCTAACCGCATTCTTCATATGATACAGGACGCCAGCAACAAGTCCTGGCTGGCACATTCCTCTCTGATTCTGCACCTATGTCGCTATACGGGTGTGGAAATTACAGATGATGAGCCCATGGACGTCCCGATCTCCCCACTTATGGTCCACAAGACCTATTTGGACGCCATGGAGACAGCGGCTGATGAACAGGTTCTCCGAGCTTCAAAGCTTAAACCTGAGGAGCTTGCAGCCCGCAGTCCCCGAGATGCACCAGCACCAGATGATCCTCAGCCAGCCCAGCCAGCAGAGATTCCAGCACCAATTACAGCTCCTCCCGCCGCTCCTGCGCACACACCACTATATGAGGACTCACTGAGCCTCTTAGTTTTCCAGGAGTTTGTGCGCACGCAAATGACCTTACAGAAGTGCATATGCGAAGCCGTCTGCAGACACTTAGGCATTCCATAATCAGAGTACCAGATTTCAGCCACACCACCAGCAGCACCAGCCATGGAGACTCCTCCTGCTCCTTCAGATGATGCAGCACCTGACACCACTACACATGAGCCACCACAGGCGTCAGAGGCTGCAGAGATTGTAGAGAGAGGAGAGGGAGAGGAGTGAACAGGATTATCTTTATTTTTTTTTGTTTTCTGGTTTTTAGTTTTATTTTGAATTCTGCGATTTAACATTAAATACATTATGCACACTTTTACATTTCTGCATATATATATATATATATATATATATGGTACAGTTTCTGATTCATAAAAACTGTCTAGATCAATGATTCGAGTTAAATGCGATTTTCCAAATAGTGCTGGAATTTTTCCAAAGCGTTGTGACCTTATTGGTTGTTGCTGGGGACAACAACTTCTAAATCTGGGAATGGTTGTGTATACCGCATTATTTCGCAAATCACAGTCAAGGAACAAATGACGTCTAACAAAATTTTTTCTAAAATAAAAATAAATAAGCAGCATATCAGATTTTTCAAGATAAAAAGTGAATGGACACAGTGATGGATAGGATTTCTCTGATGAAAGCTTGATGAAATGAAACATAGCATGAACTGCATGATACATGAATGGAATTATGATTGTTGGTATGTGAAATGCATGTTGAAGTTGAAATGATGCTGGAAATAAAGTCAGCTGAGATTGACTTAAGTTTTAACACCTGTGAGGATTTGAGCCAAACAATGGTAATTTTTCTTTCCGAGATACTCCATTTTCATGGTACTCTAGAACTTGAATTGTTTCTCTGGATGCAGGTGTGACTTGATATGATTAAGGTAGATATTTCTTCTAAAACCAGGGCCAAATTGACTCACCATCAGTTATTTCCCATTTGTACCTCTTTTGAGCCTGAGCTTTTCATTTCAAATTACCCAAATCAGATCCATATCCAATTGACCAACCTCTGTAACACCCCGAAAATTTAAGAATTATAGACAATTACTACGAGTAAAATGTTAATAAGAAGCAGTAGAAATCTAGGGCAAAATACCAAAAACGCCCCTGAACAATTTCAAAAATGACGATTATGTCCTAGGATTAAAAATGACCATTATACCCCTAGACATTTTGAAAAATGACCAAAGTATCCCTAGATATTTT
>PYAF01004797.1:82149-95611 GCA_007407185.1 Glycine tomentella
CACATCTTAGTTTTAGGTTAGTTCTAGGTTATAATTTAGTTAAATAATTAAGAAAATAGATTAGAATAGGTTAGTTTATTATTAATTTTGATTTAATCTCATTTCATTATCAAATGTGCAATTTCAGGTCAAAAGGAGGAAGTTTAAGTAAAAAGAAAGAAGAAAACAAGATTGAAGGTCTCGCGCGGATCGCGCCAGGGTCCGCGCGAGTCGCGCCAGAGGTTAAAATGAAAAGCCCAATTTCGAATATGCCACGCGATCCGCGCCATATTCACGCTAGTCGCGCCAAGGACCTGAGCTCAAGCCATTCAACTCGAGTAAGTCGCGCTATCAGCGTGGATATCCACGCGATCAACGCCATCTATTTGAACTCCAGCGCGGATCGCGCCATATCCGCGCCAGAAGCCCAGCATCAGCCCTTCAGCTCAAAAACTCCACGCGATCAGCACTATGCATTCGAAAGGACCGCGCGGGTCGCGCCACGAGGATTCTGTTTCCTGAATTAAATTATCTATTTCAAAATTTGGCATTGTTTTAGGCTTTGTTACTTTAATTAAATCATTCTATAAATACAAAGCCTCTGGGACTGAATAAGACACATTGGAATACCTTGGAGTAGCTTAGGAATCACTGAATATCACTCTAAACCTCTGGAATCAAGGATCAAAGCTAGGGTTTCCACAGCAGAATCATGTATTATTCAACAACTTTGGTGTTCTTGAGGCCTATGTCGGGCTAAACTTTGTATTGTGGGAAGGCCATGAACTGACGTGGACTCCTCTGTAACTTAACTGGTATTGAATGAGAATTTCTTGATTGTTTTATTTTACTCTGTTCTTCATTGTTTTATTCTTAATTAGAATTGGCCATTCTGTTTAGGTATTGAGGGTTAGGATTCGCAATGGGGACGTTGGGATTCTAATTTCTGACCTTAGTAAAGTAATAGTTATTCATTACCTAAGGATAGGGATGCGTGGTCAGAACTTATAATATGGTCTTTTAAATGCTTAACTTGATAGACTTCACTAAGGAATTAGGTTTTCGATTCAGGTTAAAGGGTTAATTCACTAAGGGATTAGATAAAGTAGGAAAGATTTATTCTCTAAGCAATCAGAAATAAGTAAACCATATGATATAGTCTTTTATATGCTTGATAGGAATCACTAAGGAATTAGGATTCTTGTTAAAGGGTTAAATTGCTAAGGAATTAGGATTTACTAAAATAGGAAAGATATATCATTTGAGTAAGCAAACTTTGTGACCAGTTAAGTGAAAGAGGTAGGGATCAAAGGGGATTGTGTCTAACCACAATCATTCATTCCATTGGTAACACTTTGATTTATTTACAGCATTATTTCCTTTTATATTCTGTTCTTACTTTCGAACACTCAACACTACAATCAAATTCTCCAAAACATTTTCTTTTCTTGTTACTTCCAATTACTTAGAATTAATATTATTGTGAATTTCACCCCAATCCCTGTGGAGACGATACTCTACTTACCTACTTTTATTATTGAAACGAGCGGTGCACTTGCCGTGTGCTTATTTCGCAACAGTTGCTAGTCGGAGAGTTAGCTGGGTTAGAGGGAAACAGGTCCCATTCGATGACAAGACTATCTAGAGATTTCTCGATACCAGCTACGATCCTTTCGACGGATGCGAGTTTGGTCAGTTGTTTATAAGGATGCAGCCGGACGTTTTGACTAAGATGTACAGAGATGAAATGCCTGAGCTAGCTGACAGAATCAGGCATGGCATCACAAGATTATATACCGGCTTGAAGATGAAGGGCGGTTTAGATTACGTTCCGGAGAAGATGAGGAAACACGATCTAGTGGGTGATGTAGCATTTTGGCACCAGTTTGTTAACCACACAGTCATTCCTTTAACAAATATGACTGATGTGAGCGTAGAACGCGCCATCCTTTTATATGTACTCTGGGGCGAAGGTAATCTTTACATTGCAAATGTTTTATCTAACAGGATTCTTCACATGATTCAGGACCCTAGCAGTAAGTCATGGCTAGGTCACTTGTCCTTGATTTCTCACCTGTGTCGACAAGCGGGTGTTGAGATCCCTGATGAGGAGCCTATGGATGTCCATATCGCTTCTATGATGACCCACAAGACTTACCTTGATGCTATGAAGAGCGCTACAGAGGAGCAGGTAATCAGAGCTTCAAAGCTATCACCAGAGGAGCTTGCTGCGCGGAGTCCTTGTGATTTACCTGAGCTTGGGGTTCCTCAACCACATGTCCCTGCACCACAGTTTGCTCCGCCTTCTTCTCCCCCCAGCGAGCACCCAGACATGAGCTTCTTTATGAGGACTCAGCCAGCTATTTATCACTTTAGGCCTTCATCCGGACACAGCTTCATTACCAGACACGGATGTTAGAGGACCTATGCCACCAGCTGGGCATCGACACCAGTGGGTACCAACCCCAGTATCCACCTACACCAACACCTTCCCAGCCAGCAGTTGAGTGACCAGTATCTCCTACTCCTCGAGGACCCTCAGATGGTACAGAGGCAGCCGTACTCATTCCTAAGGCAGCTAAGGTTGCTGAGGATGAGCATGAGATTAGACAGGGCAAGGAGTGAGGAGGGATGATGACCAGTTTTATTGTTTGGTTTTTTGTTTTATGGTTTTTCATTGTCCATAATCCATCAATACAACAGTTACATACTTGACTGTGTGATTTTTTTTATGGTAGTAATTTTATTTCAAAATTTTGTGTGATTGCGTTATGTTTGGATCAATGTTTCGTGTGTGTTGCGATTTCACAACTGAAACACACGTCATTGAAGAAAATTTTAAAAAATAAAGTAAACCAACTTCAAAGTTTGTAATTAAAGTAAAAAAAAAAGTAGATATTACATAATTTACATATTTATTTTATATATTTTTCATTATCTTTAACTTTAGCAATAAATCAACATTTTGTAAATTAATATTTTGTATGTTTCATATGTCAAAATTTATCTGACAAATAATTCAAACCAAGAAGTATTACACAAATGAGGTTTGCGAGAAAAAATATCATGCAGTAAGCATTGGTCCGGAAGATAATTTTCTTTCTTAATATCATTTTAAAATTGGTGTCTCAAGTACGGAAATATTTAAAATAATTAAATGTTTGTTATATAAAAATATAAATTTATTTAAACATTTTTAAGTAATCAAAAAGATCTTAAACACACAATGTGTTTACTAAGCTAAACCTATTATGTACTATAAAAATAGTTTATACTTTAATGGCATTTATGCAGACCCATTAAACAAAAATAAATAAAATAAACTTAACCAACTTCAAAGTTTTGAAATAAAAAACAAAAAACAATTTAGATATTACATAATTTAAATATTTATTGATCTTTTTTTTTCAATTGGTTTAACTTAAACAAGAACTAACATTTTTCAGCTTGTCTCATTTTTTTAAAAATAAATATTAAGTACAAAACTTTGTTTTAGAGGCTAAATTAATAAAATATTCCACAATTTAAAAACAAATCATACTGTGAATAATTTCATTTAAAGTGATTTTATAAAATAATTTGGAATCAGTTTATTACAGTCAAAAGAAAATAATTTTACAATTTAAAATATAATTTTAATATTTTATCTGAACTACTAAGAATAGCAAGACAAGTGAAGTCACATAACGGATGGTATCATCTCAGATTTTGTTTTCAAAATCATGATTTACATCATTTTAAATACGTCAATTTGTCTATAAAATAATAAATCTCATTAAAGTTCAATGCAAAACCAATTATTTTTAAATTATTTTTTTACACTCCTACATTGATTTACGGTAGGGTTTATGAAAGTTATGGTTTTAGATTGTTTACAAAATTGATTTATTTTTTATAATTATATTTTTCAAAAATTTAAATTTAATAATAATTTAATAAACAACACGATTATCTTACTTAAAGTAATTACAAACACTGAAAATAGAGTTGTTAAATAGTTCTCCTCTAACTCAAATTCCTTTATGATCGAATTTTTGTACATCCTTCCTTTTAGTTATTAGATACTAGTGTTATTGTGAATAAAAAAATGTTAAATAAATTTATTTACAACAATATTATGAATCTTTTTACATCTTACATCCATCAATAGTATCTCTTTTATTATTTTATAGAAAATAATAAAAATATCAAAACAATTGAATAAATGTAAAAAATTTACCATACAATTTAAATTGTTTCGACGAACAATTTTTCCAAAAAATCTTCTGTTGAAAACTACTATATTTTCCACTTCCACTCTCGAACGAAAATATCCGTCATTGACCTAAATATTTACGACATAATATTTTCCACGAAAAGTATTCCGACGGATATTCAAAAATTTTGCACAAAATATTTTCCATCGGAAAAATCCGTCGGAAATGCTCAAATTACCCACAGAATCTTGTCCGTGGGTAATTTCCGACGGATATGTGCATCGGTAATTTCCGACGGAATATATCCGTCTGAAATTACCGATGAAAATTTTCGTCGGAAATTACTCACGGAATTTGCCGTCGGAAATGCTAAAATTACCTATAGAATTTTGTCCATGGGTAATTTCTGACGGACATATCCATCGAAAATTTGTTTTGACCTTTCAACAAATATTTCCGTCGGAAAATCCGTCGGAAATTAAATTATTTTCTACGGAATAATTACCGACGAATATTTCCTTCGGTAATCTAAATATTTCCGACAGAATATTTCCGACGGAAACTGATCCGTCGGAAATTATTTTCTATCGGAAAAATCCGTCGGAAATGCTGAAATTACTGACGGAATATTGGCCGTCGGAAAAATTCCGTCGATAAAACGGTTTTTTTTTGTAGTGTACCCTGTGTTCCAGAGATGAATACACTTTTTTTTTTTTTTTACCGAATGGTGATTAGCAATTAAAGGGTTGGCTTGGGTGAGAGAACCACTGGAAACCATCGTGCCTTCAAACCTTCATTGACGAAGCGTGGAAACATGTATTGATCAATTTGTTTTTGTAAGCAAAAGATGAATATTTTTATTATTGAAATAGCATAAGCACAAGTAGTGCCCACGTCATTGTTACGGTAAAAAGAGAAATATGCAGTTTTTCAAGTTGCCGCTCCCTCAATGAGTATTGTGCATAATCGAACACAATTTTAGTAGCTATTTTCTCTACAATCTACTAACAAAAACCATAAATACACCACAGTACATATATGCATCCCCCAAACCATCATATTTGATGCAATACATGAATCACGATATCATTTCAAAATAAAAACAAAATATACCTAACAGAACATGCGAAAATACTAGACATCAATAAGATTGAATATGCGAATGAGGAAGGAATTTTATGATGAGAGAGGGAAACACTGGGGGAGGGAGGACGTATGGTGGGACGATTGGAAAAAACATAACGTTCTTTTTGTTTTTTTTTTTTTTTCCAGATTCCCTGATGCATATGTGAATGAGATTTATGGCAGCTGTTTCTGCATTTTGGGAAGGTTTGGGAGGTGTTTGTTGTGAAAAGAAGAGATAGGTGGGGTAACTGGTATGGATTCGTGAGATTTATGGGGTTCAAGATGCACATTCATTGAAAAATAGGCTGGATGACATATGGATTGGGACAACAATGATGCGGGTTAATATCCCGAAATACAGGAAGGGAGTTTTCGTGAGGACCAGAAAATGAAACAGAAACAAGAATGTATATCAATCCGTGCTTCAATTTTTTACCCGAGAGATTGGCTCCTTCCCAACCTGAATTTGAACTTTGGTGGTTCTTTCGTCCAAGTTCCCAAGGGTCTACCATTGAAAACATCCAGGTTCATTAGCAAATTTTAAATTTTAAAATAATCACTACAGTCATTGCGGATAAACATGCTGCCATTGCATCTATGATAATTACTTTTCACACTTCGCTTTTGTGAGCAACGATCCTATTTTTTCTATAGAATTTGTGTTAATAATTATTGTGTTTATAAATAAATTGTATAAAATAATTTTAGAAATTCTTAAATGTTATTCATGCATGTTGAAATTCTTTGTGGGGTAAAAGTTTTAAGGTTTGTGGACTTTTGATTGAATTGAAATATTTGTTGAATTCGTTGGTTAATATAACATGGATACCTCATATAATTGAATGGGTTCAATAAGTGTGGCATGATGTTGTTTTTTCAAGAGAATACTTTAGACCTTAAAGTGAGATGAGTGTGTTTATTGGATTGCATTGATGAATGAGTGAGTACGACCATTAGAGTCATTACAGTGTGTTTTGCATGATTTTGTATTTTGCTATCTTGCACATATGATTGGAAACAATCAAGACATTTTGTTGTTTATAAGCCACGAAGCCAAATAGCTAACCATTCTTAAATGTATCTGTTAGACTATTGGCAAGCATACCAATGTCATTGCATGTTACGTATTTTATAAAAGAGATCATTTCCACAGGGACTTGGGCTATTAAGTTTTTCCAGATAAAAGTAAACAATTCAATAGTTATGTACAATAAATTTAATCGAAGTTTCATGGTTTAATGAAAATAACCGAAATAACTAAATAACGAAATTAGTGTGTCAGGAATATAGAAAATTACGAAAACAAGTAAATTAATTTAATTAATTCAAGAGAAATGTAGGATTAGATTTTATCGTCCATACCCTCAGTATCCAATTAATATTAGTACTTATGAATCATTTTCTAACATTATTGATGCACACATTAATTCAACCCGAATCGGTCCCTTGCATTCGAGAATCCTAAGGATATTTATCGAATATTGATTCCTCGCATATGAAATAAATATCTCAGCATTAAAATCAAAATGCTATGATCTATTCCTAGCAACATAACATAAAGAGTAAATTCATTTAGCTCAAATTCTAAGAGCACTTCCCAGTCAAACTTAGAATCCAATTTCATGAAATCATTGATCAACTAGAATCAAGCATTACGAACATAATGAAATCACCTGTAATGAGTAGAAAAGCTTCACACACACACACACACACACACACACACACACACATATATATCAAATATCTAAAGAGATACATAAGGATACAAAGATTACATCCAATCCTTTGGATAAACTAGTCGGTCATTGTATAAAGCACAAGATCAATAAAAGACATGATGAAGGAAGCGATCCATGGTCACTTTTTTGCAGTTCCAACTCATCTTTTCTATCATATCTCTCTTCTTTCACGTTCTCTTCCTTTGGTTTTCTGAATTGATTTCGTCTGCCTCTTGCATGGTTTTTAAATGAAACGGTACAAGATGTGCCAGACCAGCTGGCCCATGCAAGATGTACTCATCTAGGCAAGCTGTAGTCACCCAGGCGAGCTGTACTCACCTAGGCGAGTTGGTTACTTCAGCTTGAAGTAATGTAACTCGCCCAGGCGAGCCGATTGCTAGCCTGTGCGAGTGGCACTCTGAAATTCTTCAGAAGTGACCCTTTTGACCTTCATCTTAGCTTGATTTCCAAATCCAAAAAATAATCATCAAAACATAAGAAATGCATGGATGAATCTTTCATATTTAAACAACAACAGTTATAAATGTACAAAATATAAAATAACTAGAATTAAGGGAAGTTTATAAGAAAACTACTAAAATCAAAAGATAAGCATTATAATCCCCAAAATAACTAAAATATGACACTTATCAATCCTCAAAAGATAAGCATTATAAAAGTAATTTTCTTATTGAACCCTTTGAACCAAAATGAAAAACAATGACTTTCCCTCACCTCTGGATAGGAGAGATTTTGTGCACGAAGGGGGTTCCATTTAGGTTGGAGGAAAAACTTGTGTTTAATGGTTGATTTGAATTGACAAAGAATTGTTTAGCTTAAAAAGATTGTCACCAATTATAGTTTATCCTCTCTTACCTTACAAAGACAGATGGGCAAGTGGAGGTTTCCAACACGGAGATCAAGCACATTCTGGAGAAAACAGTTGTTGCGAAGAAAGAAGGCTAGGCTTCTTGAACCAGAGCTAATTTGATCTTCCCCTTTCGGCACCTCACAGAAAGACTAGTCAAGCAAGCTTGATGGTAGCTTGAGGGCCTACCATACTTCTTTCAAGAGCCCTAAAAGGCTTTTGACTTTTTAGATGGTGTATGGAAAGGCATGTTACCTCCTGGTGGAGTTAGAACACAAAGCCTTTTTAGCTCTCAAGTTTTGGAATTTTAATCCAATTGCATAGGGAGACAAAAGAAAGTAGCAGTTATAGTAGCTGGAGGAAATGCAACTGACTGCTTTTGAGTCATCCAAATTGGACAAGGAACAAACCAAGGCCTACCATGACAAGAAGATCTTGAAGAGAGAGTTCAAGCTGGGATAACAAGTATTACTCTACAACTCATGACTTAGACTATTTCCAGGGAAGCTAAAGTTCAGATTGAGTGGCCCTTTACCATAAAGGAGATCAAGGCTTATGGAGCAATAGAGCTTGAGGATCTTGCTACTTAGAAAAGTAAGGTCGTAAATGGTTAGAGGTTGAAGATTTACCTAGGCGGTGACGTCGAGCGGCTCATCATAGTGATCCATCTAAGTTAAACATGAGGTCATTTCACACGTCAAGCTAGTGACGTTAAAGAAGCGCTTATTGGGAGGCAACTCAGGATTCTAACCTTTCCTCTGCAGTACATTGCATTTTATGGATATTCATGTTTTAAGTTTGGAAAATTTTCATCCATTTTTTCATAATAAGAGACAAATTATCCCCCTTGCTTAACCATTGCTTTCCCATCGCTTAAGCAAGACAAGTAGTGCTAGAAGAGGATATCTCTGACCCCCCTCGCTTATGTGTGGCCACCAGCCTGCTTAAGCAAGGCACTAAAAAAAAAAAATGGGGTTGTTGGATCTAGGCCTTCTGGCCTATGTTGCTCGCACCTAAGTGGGTAGAATGTAACTACTATGGTAGTTTTAAAACTTCCCACCTTCCCTCTTCCTCCATCGTTCTCTCCATTACTCCCATTATTCCCTCTTTGCATTTACGTTTTCTTTGTCCCCCTCTCTTTAAAAACTTATTCTCTTCTAGTTCTCTCCTTACACCTCCATTCCTTTTCCTCACAACCACACTCAAGCATCTTTCTCCCTATTCTCCGCGTCTTCCTCTGAGTAAGTTCTTTGTTCTTTCTGTTTTTCTCTTGTATTTTGTTGAAACCCTAACTAAGAAAGGGGTGGGGTTCCAAATTGATTTCCAAAATTTTCAAAAACATGTGTTATTGCATTACAATATGGAATAAATCACTTTCGAACCCGCATTAACTCTAGATATTGAACCTTGCTTAATCACAAGTCATGATTGATAGAGTGCTTTTAGTTGAGTATTTTTCTATTCTTCTTAGTTTATTTGACCTCTCTTGGACCTTTATTTTCCTATTCTAATTCAGTTTTTGGGTCTAGGCAAGTAAGTGGGCTTAATTGCTAATTGTTGCGTATTTTTGGATTTTTTGCTCACTTGACGTATCTGACTTGTGCAGGACCTATAGGGTGCTACCGATCTCCGAATGGAGCGTTCTAGGAGTTCCTGGAAAGATAACGAAAAGATATACAAGTTTGCTAGAAATAGCCCGAGGCCAATTCTGTCGTTTAGAGGATCATTTTAAGCTTTGAAGTTAGAACCTCTGCACTTGTAATTTTGGGCTGCGAATTTGACTTTCATGGTTGTAAATAGCAAATAATTAGATTGTTGGGTTTGTTTTTGGCCCATTTTATTTTCAGAACTCAGTCACTACATATATTAGTGACTTTAGTGAAACTTGGGCACCACTTTTTACATTTCAATAAACAAGTTTTATTTTTCATTCCTTTAGTTTTTAGAATCAAACCCTTGTTCTTCATTTTCTCTCTATTGTTCTTGCTTGTTCTTCATTTTCGTTTTTCTATTCTTCCATTTTCGTGCAAGCATTTCATGGGACTTTCACTGATGATGATCATAGAAGGCTAAATCCTCAATCAATCCAAGAATCCAACCCAAGCACAAGGAGAATTTGAGTTCTGGTTTAGTATTTCGAATTCTACTTGAATGTTTCATCTTCTTCTTCAATTGCTATTCTGTTTTTCATGATTATGAATGCGTTTAGGATTTAAAGCGGATTAGGTTATGGGTTCATGCCTAATTTCGAATATTAATCACAGAATAATTGGATGATATTTCAATTAGGATTGTGGTTTTAATTAAATTAGGGGTTAATTCGATTGAACAACTTCTAATGAGATTGAATGAATGTTCATGATAGGATAAATTTCTGAGAATGATGATGATTCGAATTGCTTGGTTTGGTGAATTGGATTGATGCTTCTCTAATCTGTTTTACTCACTTGTTGATAATTTTTGCACTGTTCTTTAATTTTAGTTTACGTTTTTGCAAGTTTTCCTTACGCACACAAACTGTTTGATAAAATCCCCGTCTCTATTATTAGTGATTTGAAGCTAGAACCATATTGATAAATGTCTCTGAGTCGACCTAGGTTAATCCTATTCTACAGAATTAGCTTAGTAAAATTGTTTTGGTGCGTGTCGATAACGTGTTTATCAATGATCTTTCAAGCGAGGTAGGATTTATGTTCATAATTTTGATTTTCTGGCTTGCTGTTGATATATGCCTTTCTTAAGCACGACACTATGAGCGCTTTAGTGAGCCACTTCCTCAAGGACCAGCCCTAAAGGGTGATGAGCTTACACTGGTAGAAAAATAGGATTTGACATCGCCCAGTTAACATCGGTTTGATAAAAACTAATGTTACAAAATGTGAGGTGGCATTTTTGTAAATATAATGACATCGTTAACATTGGTTTCCAAAAAATTGATGTTGTAAATAGTCATCTAAAATTGATGTTAAAATTTTTAAAAATTGACGATGTAAATAATCATTTTAACATCGGTTTTTAAATTGCCCAGATCTCTGTATGGACTGTGGCTCAATGAATCCATACATATCGGGATGATCCGATTGCAGACATACCTCATTCATATGCCTATTGTTTATAAATAAAGTCAATTATGCATGAACATAAAAGAATTAGTTATGTAATGTTAGATACTAGATAGTGGCTTACAGAATCCACATTTGTATAACAGAGATGCTCAGACATTGACCACCATGGATGATCTCAGAAATATCCTCCTGCTTGATGTACAATGGAAAATCATCATTATGCACCCCGAACATCTGCGGGTCCCATGCCACCTGCAGAGATGTGAAGAAGAGATCCGGGATGGTCAATGCGATCTAGTACAAGGGATCCTCAACATGTTTTGGCTTATTTATAGGTTTCACCGGCCCTTGAGGTCCCTTTTTATCCTACAAAGTTAACAAACATAACTCAATGACCGTCTTAGCTTAATATGAGTCGATGAATGTTAAATGACAAGAAAGAAGGCAGAAATAAAATACCTTATTAAAAATAGGTTGTACAAGATGTGTCGGCCAAACAAGGAAGGTGTTAAGGGCCTGCCTGTAACACCCTGAAATTTTGATAAATTGAAAATAGATGTTTGATGTGATTGTTGTGTTATTTGATTGTTTGGTGAGTTTGTATGATTTGAATGATCATTGTGTAAATTATCATTGTGCTATTGCTTGGTGTAGATGTCAAGTTATATGGAGTTTGTTTGAGTTGCGTTGAATTGTGTGATTCTGAATTTGACCCGAAAACCTATTTTAGTAAAATCATCATTATAGATTGGTTAACCGTTGGATCTCCTTCAAATTTTAAATCTAGCTTTATAACCCATATATCTAATTTTTGACCGTTGGGAGTGTTACTATAATGTCTGTAACGTGAGAAATTAATTTTTCATTGAAGCAGAAAATTCTAGAATTTGAGCAGCTCACCCAGGCAAGTTTTACAAGCAATTTTTGGTCGCTTGGGCGAGTGGAGGCGATGCTAAATACGTTTTTAAGCTTCCAAGTCATGAAAATGGAGGATTTTTCCTCCCACAAGCCTTCCCTAACCTCCCTCCACCCTCCTCCACCATCCACAGCCACCGGAGACAACCACGGGTCGCTGTTGCTTGGCACGAGACCTCGGCACGAAGAAGAACCTTTTAATCAGAGCGGAATCTTCGAAACTCTTCTCAAAGTTTCGGTAGAGAACGAAGCTCCCAATCCTCCTTTCTTTGTTTCCTTGAGGCAATCTTAGTTTCCTTTGTCTTCTTCTAGCTAGTTTAAGTCTCTCTTGATGTCTCTTGTGATTCGGGTAACATTATTGGCTGTTTCTATACTTCCTTTGAAAATCCTTTGAAAATGAGATATTGTAAAAGTCTCCTTTTTATGAAACTGATGTCATTTCTATGATCCTTGTTGAACCTTGGTCACATTGGTGTGATCGAAATTTCAAAATGATGTCTTTTGATGTGGACTCCTAAAACACCCTTTTAGCCCCTTTTTGAATTTGAGTGGGTATTTGACCCCAAATGTTAATATTGATCTTCCCTTGGAAATCTATATAAATTGTCTTCAATTTGGTATATAGAGATCCGCATTTGGAAATCTATATTAAATTGCCTGTCCCTGCTGTGTTCTGGTTTTCAAGAAAAACTAAGTTTTTAACTAATGAGATGCGATGTATTTATGATTGATATGTGTTTGTTCTTGTGTGTGCTTGTTTTCTAGAAAAAAATGTTTTTAACTAATGGGATGCTATGAATTGGCTTGTTGATGGATAAACTGTGAATAATATTGTCGTTGTAATGATTGGATTTTTGGGAAAAGTCTTAATTACAGAGGAAACTCTGCCCAAAATTTTATAATATGTTTTCCTATTTAATTCTTTATTAAATTTTTAAATGGGCATAAGAGTGTGTTTTATATATTGCAGTCCTCCTCTTTAATTTAGAATTTTCCTAAAAATATTAGTCTTGTGATATGATGAATTGTGAATGTATGAAATTTGGATTGTCTGAAGACTTGGGGAATGTGAATCCCAGGCATATGTATTACGTATAGATGTGAAATATGATTACTTGTGATAGCGTTAATGATATTGAAATTGAGATGTGATTGATGTAATTGATGATGTTCAAATGAGATAATGTTGACATGGTTGATGATGTTGAAATGAGATGATATTGATATGCATGATGATGATATTGAGATGATATGATGTTGAGTTTGATAATTGATGAGAGATAATGTTGATGTGAACAATGTCATTGTGTGTGGATATACATGGATACCTATGGGGGTGTATGACGGGTTACCCTTGCGAGAAAGGATTTGTTCCTAGCCAGGTCATACATTGATGGTTGATGTGTTGCAAACACATCTTATTTTTAGAATAGTTTTAGCTTATGTTTTGATTAAATAATTAGGATTTAGTTTAGTTTTTGTTAGTTTATTAATATTATTTTATTTTATCTTAATTCAATATCAATTGTGCAATTTCAGGTCAAAAGAGGAGAATAAAGGCCAAAGAAAGAAGAAAACAAGTTCTGGAGTACCAAG
>PYAF01004797.1:108663-123524 GCA_007407185.1 Glycine tomentella
GATATGACTGTGATAGATCTGTTGGCCAATAGATAGATATGGACCTCCCTAGGAGATGGTTTTCCTCCTAGCATGGCTGGCTCTTGGTCGAGGTAGCTCCCAGGGGATTGATTCCCACAGGCCAGGGGATTAGAAGTTGAGGTAGCTCCTTCTATTCTCGGAGGTACCATATGTTGTGCATCCATGCGAAGGGTTAGCATCCAATGGGATGGCACAGGTGCGAGTTCCGGACTCCCACTGATATAGGCATTGAGGTAGCTCCGCCAGGCGTTGAGGCAGCTCCGCCATGCTTGTATGCTATGCTTATGTTGTTATGAGGGCCAGAGGGCCAGGCCAGTGGGCCATTTGCTTGTGATTGCCTGATGTATGTGTTATGGAAGTGGGCCAAGGTGGAGGAGAAGCCTCCATGGACCCTGAGCTTACTGAGATTTGTTATCTCACCCCGTGTGGGAATTACGCTTTGCAGGTGACTCTTCCGGACGAAGAGAGCAGTCTCAGGGCAGGAGGCCCGAGTAGAGATGTTTCTGCTTGGCTGATGGCAGCAGATGGAGCTTATAGGCTCATTTTTGGATTGTTTTGCTTATATTTTGTACCCTAGAGCAGGGATGGTGTGTATGTACACCAGATGATGATTGTATAGTTCTGTATACCCTCTGTGAGGACTGTTATTCTTTTGTATCACACGATGAGGTGTGAACCTTGATGTATAGTTGTACAGAACTATTTATGATATGTATATGAGACATGTTCTCCTGAGCACTGCTGTTGTATAATTCATGAATCTGCCTAACTCTGTTAGTTATCTGTCTTTATGGTTTATGTTATAAGAAACTGGATCATCAGGGGTGTGCCTTATGTATTTTGTGCGTGACTTTTTAGTGGTTTGTGTTATTCTATACATAATGTATCAAGAAAAGCGATTCTGTGCTTCCGCTAAGTTTTATAAACTATGTTTTAAGCGTTAAACTGATATTATTAATGATAACACGTCAGAGGCCTACGGGGTATTACATTAAGACTTTCCCAGAAATCCAATCATTACAACAACCACATCAGTCATAGTTTTATCCATCAATAACAATTTCATCACATCCTATTAGTTAAAAATACAATTTTTCTTAAAAACTAGCACACAACAGGGACATGCATATATCTCCATAATTGGGTTCCTTGACCCCCAACTATGGTATCAAAAAATGGAACCAAACAATAAACTCCCTTTACCTATCTATATCCCTTTGTTAGCTCCTTTGTAGCGTCGTGTTGAGATCTCTCAAGTTCATGTGCTAATCTTCACATCATTAAATTCCCATATTTTAGCATGTTAAACTATATTTCCTAAGCTTTCTAACAAAGTATCACATGCCTTATTTGGATTTCTAAAACTCTAGTTATAACATTTTTAAAACTAGACTCTAAAGCTGCCAGTGAGCTGCAATTTCCACATTGACATCTCTTAGTGTTCTTGTGACTGCAAGCAGTACACAATCTAGATTTAGCTAAAAGTTTTATATGTTATATTTGACATCCATATCTTTAATTTCATAGATCATACACCTAATTTCAGTAAGAAATGAGAGAGATATAAATTTTAAAAACAGGTGGCTGTTTGGGAGTGGGCAATTTTGGATAGCTTGGGTTCAAATAAATTCTGGGCATGATTCACTGCTCAGTTTGATCCCATATTTTCAGAGAACATAGAGGACATCCCAAGATTTAAAATGAGTGGTATGCAAGCTGCAAAGGTCGATATATGGGCTAAAGCAAGCATCACGAAGTTGGAATATTCGTTTTGATGAAATCGTTAGGAGTAACGGATTCATCAAGAACGAGGATGAACCTGTGTTTACAAGAAGGATAGTGGGAGCAATGTTGTTTTCTTAGTACTCTATGTAGACGACATACTACTAATAGGAAATGACATCCCCACATTACAAACAACTAAAGACTGGCTTTCGGAAAGCTTCACCATGAAGGATTTGGGAGAAGCAGTCGTTATACTTGGTATAAAGATCTATAGAGATAGATCTAAAAGGTTATTGGGATTATCTTAATCCATGTATATGGACAAGATGCTAAGAAGGTTTACCATGGAAGGGTCGAAAAGGGGTTTTCTTCCCGTCAGTCATGGGGTACATCTTTCCAAGGCTATGTGTCCTAAGTCACAGCCTGAGAAAGACCGCATGAGTGGAATTCCATACGCTTCAGCTATTGGGTCCATCATGTATGCCATGATATGTACAAGATCGGATGTCTCATATGCTTTGAGCAGTACGAGTAGATACCAGTCAGACCCTGGAGAGGGTCACTGGACAGCAGTCAAGACCATCCTTAAGTACTTGAGAAGAACTAAGGATGCGTTTTTGGTCTATGGTGGGGTAGACGAGCTTTCAGTGAAAGGTTTCACTGACGCCAGCTTTCAGAGTGACAAAGATGACTGCAAGTCACAGGCAGGGCTCGTATTCACCTTAAATGGTGGGGCAGTATCTTGGAAGAGTTCCAAGCAGGAGACTACAACAAATTCTACAACAAAAGTTGAGTACATACCACTTCAGAAGCAGCCAAGGAGGCTGTCTGGATCAAGAAGTTCATATCTGAACTACGGGTGGTTCCAAGCGTGGATGAGCCCATACAGTTGTATTGTGACAACACTGGGGCCATTGCGCTGTCAAAGGAACCTAGATCTCATCAAAGATCTAAGCACATACTCTGCAGATATCACCTGATTAGAGAGATCATTGATAGGATGGATATAAAGATGAATTATATTCCCACGGATGATAACCTAGCCGACTATTTGACAAAGGCTGTTTCTTAGAGAAAACATGATAGTCATTATGAGGCTTTGGGTTTACGACTTAGGTCTGATTGGCTCTAGGCCAAGTGGAGATTGTTAGTATATGGATGTGCTAGAGACAATCTTTTTATTAGATTAGGATGTACATGTACTTTTCATATTGTCATGAATAAATTATTAGCACTCTATATCTTGTTTCATATTATGTCTCGATATCATTATTAATATATGAGTAACTAGATAAAACCCTTGGAATAGAATAGGTATCTCTTGAATATCAGTGATGGGATCACGATCATGAGGATTCAAGGATGCCAGATGTCTACTCCTAAATTTTAAGTTCCTAGTCTAGAGACACCGAGAATGGGGATTAGCGATCTCGGGTAAGACTAGCACGGCTTATCTACTTGTATGCAGATACAAGGTAAAGACCTCATGAGCTACAGACATCGAGATGTCTTAGCTAAAGTCATGGGTGGACCTATAAGGGTATAGCTCGCACTGAACAGACCCACAAAGAGACTCTATGTGGAAATCTCACAAATAGTATCATTAGAGTAATCTCTTATTATTTGGGTGTGTCTTTCCTTAGACCAAAAGTTTTCACCTAGAATGTGTTCTAAAAGACATGTTTTGATTGTATAACTCGTTTCCTGAAACATGGAAACACATAGGTATACCTTTGGGCATGTCCTGAAAGAACACGAGTCTAGGGTGACTAGCTGAAGGGATTCGTCAAATCTCTGTGAGAGATTAGGTTATCTGTAAATCGGAGAAATCGGGATGACATTTACGGGACTCTGGAATCTATGCATAGTAAAAGAGATCATGAGACCTGGGCTAGCAGGGGACGTTTCAAAATCCTGCCAATAACCCTTAAGTCTCCTTCCCCCTTAAGTAGATAGGATTTCGCCATTTCCACTTCACCTATGTCCTTGCTCTCTTGAATCTTCTTCTTCATCCGTCTTTTTTAACCTTCTTCTGAAAATGTTTGAGTCACCCATTTCCGATTTTGCTTTAGGTATGGGGGTAGCGATTCTGGAGGCTCTGTTGAGCAGCGCGTTATGCGCGATATAATCTCCATTGGTGACTCCTCTGAGGAGGATACTTGTGGAGATTCTTCTAAAGGGTCCTTTTCTTTTAGGAGGAGGACCCGTTCCCGCCAAGCTGGTGAAGGGACTTCCTGTCCCGTTTGGCAGGTGAGGGCTTCTGCTACCCCTAGGGTTAACGAGCCTCTACCGCTTACCATTCTCCCCCCTGCCTCTGCTTCTGAAAGGGTAGAGCCTATTGATGGGAGGAGTGCAAAGGCTTCTCCTCATGGGTGTCGTAGCCGTAGTGCGGGATCACCAATTCCTGCTCTGATTGTGGCTGGTTTGGAGTGGGTGAGGGAAGATGTTTTGAAATATAAGTCTTCTCTTACCACTTCTACCAGCGTTAATGTCATGTGCCAGGAAATTCGTCTGACATCTCCTGAGGACTCCAGCAAGCTGATTGTCGATGCTTGTGGGGAAGACGAATTTCCTTTTATGAGGGCGACACCGAGAGCACCACCGTTCTTGTGCTTTACTGGATTTCCTGAACGTTGCTCCTTCCCAACTCCACCCCAATAGCTGGGCAGTGGTGTTGGCTTTTGAAGTCTTATGTTCTCACTTGAACATTCGCCTGAGTGTTCAAGTCTTCCTGTTTTATTTCCAGACTAAGTTGTCTGGAAAAGTTGGTTGGGTCTCCTTACACAGTGTTTCCAAGAAACTATTTGAGGTAGACACTAATGTTTTTCGTTGTTTTAAAGATCGTTTCTTCAAAATTCGTGAGAGTGGCGAGGTGGCAGATGGTGTGCCTTTAATGTATAATCAAAGTGGGGATGCCCGTTTCCCCTTTTATTGGCAATCTGCCCCTACCAGGTTTCAATCATTTGATGAGGATCTTTTGACTTTAGTAGAGATGTCAGACAAGGAAATTCTGGAGCTATTGCCAAGCTCCTTGGATGCTTGTGCTATTTTGTCGCTTTCTTCATATGATGACCCTGCCACCGCACTAGATGGTAATTTTCTTTATGCCCTCCTTGTTTTCTGATGCATAAACCCTGACACTTGCATAATTTTGTGTTTTTTGTAGCTATTATGGGCGACTTCCAGTGGAGGCCATTAGTGAAGAATGTGGGTGGCGATGTTGTGCCGAACCCTATTACCCCCAGCTAAAAAAGGGGGTCGACCCACTGTCTGGGTTGATTCTACTGAAGTTGTTGTTGCTTTCGCCAGCCCCTCTCGTTCTGAGTTGCCAAAAAGGAAAAGAGATGAGGGTGCTGGGACATATGGGCATAAGAAGTCTCGGGCAGCTTATGCTCCTCGTAGCTTGCGTGCCATACGGGAGGCTGTCGAGCTTCTGCCTACTTCTCCTCCTCCTGTCCGAGCTCATACACCTGTTCAGGCTCCGGCACCTGTCCAGGCTTCAACATCTGTTCAGGCTCCTACACCTGCTGGGCTCCGGTACCTATTTGGGCTCTGGCGCCAGTTGCTGTTACTGCTTCTCCTACTACTCCTCATGTTGCTGCTGCTCTTACTCCACCCGCTTCTCGGCCAGCTTCTCCTGCTTTTGCTACTCCTTCCCCTTCCTCACCTCTTTCGTCTACAATGTCGCCACCTGTTGCTCGTTCTGTCACTCCCCTAGAGTTTTTGAGTGCTCCAAGGGAGGTTGATTCTTTGTGGAGTGTCAAGCACATGCTTGATCGAGAGTTACCGACCCCCTTTGACAGGAACTTGATTAGGTCGGTAGGCACCCATCGTTCACTTGATGTCGTTGAACTTTTTCTGCATAGGGGCCTTGCCATCATAAAAGTGAAAATATAATGAACACTTATGCAAATAACCAAGAGGGGTGTGAATTGGTTTTTCCTTAGAGTTTTTTAAAAATTATTTCCTTTTGAAAATGTAACAGCAGAAGACTTTCAAGAAGGATCATATCTTTTGAAAACAACAAAGAAAACAATTTTTCTTCACCAATCAAATCTTTCTTGTGCTGTGACCAATATTGTGATATGAACAAAATTAATACTTCAAGAATACTATGAACATCAACTGAAACATTAAATCACACAAGATTTATACCGATTCACCTCTCAACCCCGGAGGCTACATCCAATTTTCTTCAAACCAAATCTTGGTCAGAGTTCCACTATAACAAATATAAGTTCTTTACAAGATTACAATGATCTCTTTTACCCTTCCTAGGTAAAATTCAAAATCTATACCCTATAGACTTTTCAAAAGATCTAGAACCAAAGATCCCTTCTCTGTTCTACCATCTAGAAACCCTTCTAGAAAAAGCTTTAAAGATTACAAATTGTTATATGAACATTCAACACAAATACAACACAAAAATCAAACAAAATAACCAAGCTTAAAGTTCAAGAAAGATATCACCTCTTAATCCTCAGTAAATTCAATGAAACGAATGATTTAACCAAACTGAGAATGTATGCAAATACTCTTTCTTGATGACTTCTTTAACCAGAAAGCTTGAACAACTCTTCACATCATGTGAATAATGACTAACATATCATGTAACACTCCATGACACTTAGCATCTTTGATTTTCTCTTCTCCCTTTTGCCTTTGTGTTTTAAGAACTCTTGAAAGTGTTTTTCTCAAGGCTTGTATGAATATTTCACAAAATACATGTTATTGAAACTCAATCCTAGCTGTTCTATTTAAAAAAAAATAGATTTAACTAACTATAATCAATTATTTCGTTAAAGTAATCAATTATTTTTACTGATGTAATCGATTATTTTAACCAGATAATCGATTAAAGTGTTCATCAGAAATCTGGAAATTTGTCAAGAACAAAATAATCGATTAAGTCATCTTGTAATCGATTATTCCAGATGACCTAAGTTTTCTAATACACATGTGTAATTGATTAAATTCCCAAATAATCGATTAACACAGACCATGTTGAAAACACATCAATCATATTTAATCGATTACGAATATCTGGTAATCGATTAAACCAGATAAAAATGCTTTTATAAAATATCCAGAGACTCATATAATCGATTATTCCGTGAAGTAATCGATTATCACAGACAACGTCTTTTTCATTGTTAAGCACATTTAATCGATTACAAATCCATGGTAATCGATTAAAATGTTCATAAGGCAATACGCAGTCTGAAACACATGCATTTAATAGATTATATCCTATATGTAATCGATTAAACAAGTGAAAAACAATTTTTATAAAAATCTAATTGCCTTTATGAGTTAATATCTAAATACTTATTACCATATGATTTAAACATGATTAAATGTATGTATGAATGCATGAATTAATCAAGGTTAGTGAGGATTATGAAGCTTCAACCAATTGAACCAAGCTTAAGCAAGAAATTACAAATGCCATTAATTGAGTGGGCATGTAAAACATCAAAACTTGCAATCTTCATTCTTCTTGATTCCATATCTTCATCTTCCTCAAAGCTAACAAAAAGAACATCGACAAGTGCAACAAGAGGCTATGAGCAAGGCAGCTTCCTTGGAACAGGAACACAACAAGCTGAAGGGCGCTATTCGTGGTGCCTTGCAGTTGGAGCGCAATAGGTTGAACAAGGTTGTACTGGCACTAGTTGAAATGATTAAGTGTAACCATCAATTATGTACTAAGACTAGTGAAGCTTTGTCCAAGTTGTTAAGGACTCGGCTTGATGGTGATGAACTGATCACTCGTGGCATTTTAGCTATTGCTAATGCTGTGAATGAGAAGGATGAGCCGGCGAAGAAGGTGGCCGAGTTGGAGGTGAAGTTAAAAGATGTCGATGATGGACTTGCTGCTGAGATAGAGCTGGCTAAGAAGGTGGCAAGCCCAGAGGAAAGGCTGAAGGAAGCTCAAATTGAGCTTTCTGCTAGAATGACTATCAGCAAAGAGCTTGATGATGAGTTGAAGATTTTCAAGCGAGAAGCAGTGGAGCAACACGAGAAAGGCTTCTTCAAGGCGGTACGCCAAGCTAGCCTCTTTTCCAAGGACCTTGACTTGGGTCAGTTTGATCCCTTCAAGGATATGAAGGATGGTGCCTTGGTTGATGGAGAAGAGCTTGGTTCCGCTGAGGAGACAGCTAGTGATGCAGCTGATGTAAGGAGTATGGCCTCTTTAGTCTGATATTTGTCTGATATATGACCTTGGACAAGCTGTGACTCAGAGTAGCATCTTAAACATTGAGCCCCCACCTCTTTTGCGAGTTTGAGTCCTGCTATAAGTGCCTCATACTCGGCTTGATTGTTTGAAGCTTTAAAGTTGAGCTTGAGAGCTTGCTCTAATGAGATATTATTGGGTCCTTCAAGTATGATACCTACTCCGCTTCCTTGTACGTTGGATGCTCTGTCCACGTAAAGATTCCACCAATCTAGGGTGGATCTGTCATTTCCTGCAAATTCTGCTAGTATATCCGCAATGAATTGTATCTTCATGGGGCCGTGTGTTTATATCGAATGTTGAATTCCGACAGTTCGACATGCTACCATCCTGCCTGCTAGTTCTGGTTTCCGCAGTATCTGTTTCTTGGGATAGTTAGTCTTAACTATCACTTAGTCGCTTTAGAAATAAGGTCAAAGGCGCCTAGTGGAGGTGATTAGTGCCAAGGCTATTTTTTCAATCATCTGATAGCGTTTCTCGGTGTCATGTAACATGCGGCTAGTGAAGTAGATAGGGAATTGATGTTTCTCTTCTTCTTGGACGAGTGCTGAGCTGACAGCTTCATCCTCAACTGAGAGGTATAAGAGCAATGGTGCTCCCTATCGAGGTCGGCTCAAGAAATGTGGCGCAACTATTGTCTTTTTGAATTCCTCGAATGCTTGCTCGTAGGTGTCATTCCATAAGAATGGCTCTGTTTTGCTAAGCAACTTGTAGAAAGGCTTAGCTTTCTCGACAAGTTTCAAAAGGAATCTCGATAAGGCTGCTAATCTTCCGTTCAGTTTTTGAACTTCATTGATGTTGGTCGGGCTATGCATCTGTAGGATGGTTGAGCATTTGTTTGGGTTGGCTTTGATTCCTCGATGTGTGATCATGAAGCCAAGGAACTTGCCGTCGCCAACCCCGAATATGCATTTTTCGGGATTGAGACACATGTCATACTTCTGAACTTCTCCAAATATTTCCTCGAGGTCTACCACATGTTGGGCTACGCTTTGAGATTTGACAACCTAGTCATCTACGTAGACCTCGATGTTGCTTTGCTTTTTGAATACTCGATCCATTAGTCGCTGATATGTAGCTCCTGCATTCTTGAGGCCAAAGGGCATGACTCTGTAGCAATAGTTGGTGTCTTCAGTAATGAAGGTCATCTTTTCTTCATCCAGAGCATACATTCTAATTTGATTATAACCAGAATATGCGTCTAGGAAGCTTAAGATATGAAATCTGAACGCTCCATCAACCAATCTGTCGATGTTGGGTAGTGGATATGCGTCCTTATGACATGCCTTTGTTGAGGTCTGTGAAATCTATGCACATACGCCACTTTCCACTTGCTTTTTTGACCATGACAACGTTGGTGAGCCAAGTAGAGTACCTGACTTCTCTGATAAAGTTAGCTTTAAGCAGCTTGTCTACCTCTTCCTTCGTCTTTCTTCACCCATATTTCACTTTTTCTGTACAATCGGCTTGGCCTGTGGACATATGGCTAGTTTGTGACAGATGACTTTAGGATCAATACCTGGCATGTCAGATGGCTACCAAGCAAATAGGGACGCATCACATCTGCTATGTGTCTGTACTCATGATTGGTAACCTCTTTACTAAGTTGTGTGCATTGTCCGGGTTTGGTCCCGAATTGCAGCTTGACTAACTCTTCGATCAGTTTTGGTCCTTTGTCGATATTATCATTGCATGGATCAACATCGAAGGCTTCATCATGAGCTGTGTACACTGTCATTGTATAAGGAGTAGACTCTCTGTCTATATTCATTACCTGGGTGGTACCCCCCGAAGTGGTACGATGTCTGTCTGACTATCTGTTGGGAGGATATGGTACCACTTTAAGGCTTTCGACATAACACTGTTTGGCATGCTTTCGATATTCCTTTACGGTAACAATTTCCCTTGTCATGGTAGGAAATTTCATCTTCAAGTGGGGGGTAGAGACGATAGCTCCCAACTCATTCAATATTTTCCTACTTATCAGGGAAAGGTAGGAGGTATCAGCATCTACAATATGGTACCTGATAGTAAAGCTCCTTTGTAAAGAACCATGTCCAAAAGTGGTCATTAGGTTAACATAACCTAGGATTTCTACCCTTTCTCCTGCGAAGCGGAGTAATGGATCTGGATAAGGCTATATGGAGCTTGATGAGATTTCTAGCTTCTGGAAAGTCTTTAGGTATAGAACATCAACGGAGCTACCTTGATCAATGAGTACTTTTGTCACCTTGAAATTTGCGATTATGAGAGAAACAACCATAGGTTCATCTTGGTTGATAGGATTGATTCCCTCAAAATCTGCATTGGTGAACGTAATGAGAGGTAGATTTCGTAATGGAGGAACATTAACACAGTTTATGTTTATGTCTCGTATAGCGTGCAAGTGTCTCTTTCGAGATTAGCTAGACGATCCTCCATATGAGAAGCCACCCGAGATGGTATGGATTACACCGTGAATATGTTGAGTGGGTTCCTCTTCTTGCTGACGAGGGGGTTGACACTCGCGTCTAGGTTGCAGTTGTCATTGCCTCCCTCAGTCTTCTGCGTCGTCTCTTCTTCTACGTATGGGCTAGCATGGTCTGAATGGACTCTAAATTCTGTAACGCCTGTAAGTGAGTAGGCTTTGCTTAGAGGAGGGACCTGCAAAACAAAGGAAAAAAATACTTCGATGCTCAAGTAAGTACATCAATTGTTAAAGAATAACTGAGTGTGAGAACCCAGTATCAGATGTAGAGAATGAGTAACTTGAGTAATGCATTCAAGTATTATGAGTAAGTATGAGATTAGTGTATTCAGTGTGAATACCAGATGAGTATTGAGTCTTTTTGAGAGAACCTGTAAGGCTGTATTTATAGCGTGGAGTATGGGCCTTGAGTCATTGATAATCTGTTGATAAGATAATGACAGATAATAGCAGACAATTATCTTAATTTAAATAGGAGATAATATGTACCTTATTGATATATTGTTACTTGTAGATAAGAAACAACTAAATAAATAACTTGTTGGAATGATAAGGTGGTTACACCTATTTAAATATCCAGGCATAATAGATATGTTGTTGGCGAGGAGATAATATCGCTGGTGTCCGTGTTCCTGTAGAAGGTTGACGTCCGTGCTCCTGTAGCAATATTGGCATGAAACCCGGACATGTGTGTCCAGGGACACTTGGAGGCTGAATAAACATCTATTAATGTAGCAGTGCTGACATGGAGGGTGTCCACATGTACGATGACCTTTATGAGATGACATACGTGTCATTTTACTATTTTGTACTGTACATGTCCATTTTATTTAAACTTTAAAAAAAAAGTATTTTGCTTCTTAAATAAAAAGTAAAAACTATTTTTTTAAAGAAAAATAGTTTAAACAAACACATCAAAAATAAATAAATAAAAACTATACATTTAATTTAAAAAAACACTCTTTTTCATCAAATAAGTTTAAATAAAAGGACCAACATTACTAAACTACTCGAACTAATTAATACACAATATATGGGAACCAACACCTATCTCATTTATTATTTCTTCCCTTATTAATTTTTTAAAACGAAATAACTTTGTTTTTTCTTGGTAGAGAGATGACTTTGTTTTCATTCTTTCCTTAGCTTTTGTAACTAGCTCTAATTATTCTGTTTATCTGTTTCTCTTTATTAACGAGATAAAGAAAATCAAAACTCAATATGCATGTAAGAGAATTAATTAATAACCGTTAAAATAAGTAGACAATTAGTTATAGGCATATATAATATAAACTAATTTCATGCGTACTATTGCACATATATGACTTTTCAACACTCCTTGGATGAGAAATTGAGGATTGAAATGAAGAATTAAATGCTAGAAAATGAAATGGTACACATCATTTTAATGTGTATAAAATGGAAAATAAAATAGAAAAAAAAAATGAAAAATATGATACGTAACATATTATATATATATAAACCATAAGAGATATATACAAAAATATTATATACATTCTATTATGGAACACTAGTGTGTTATAAACAATCTATATAGTAATAAAAGAACATATTCCTTACCTAATTCTTGCTTCTCCTTGCTTCGCAGGTTCGGCTCCTTACCTGCTTCTTGCTTCTCCTTGCTTCGGAAGGTTCGGCAGCTGCTGCTCAGCTTCTCCCAGCTTCGGCCTCACCTTCTCCCAGCTTTGGTCCACTATCAGACCTCACCAACTCTGCTAGCATTCACCTACTCCTCTTCCTCACCTTTGCGTTATTTTCACTCTCAGTCTTTCTCTTTCAGCAAAAATCAATTTCGTTCTCTTTCTTTCTCTTCTACACTTCCTTCTCCCTCTCTGTATCCTTTGTTTCTTCTTCTTTTCTTTGTTCTGTTGGTTGCATTTTTTTCTCTCCCACTCACCTCTTCTATTTACGAAGTTTGGGCTTTTTTCACGTTCTGAGTATGTTTTGTTTGTGTTTTTTTGTTTGGCTATTTTGCATTTTTTGTCTATTGCACTGCAACTTCGATGGGTCTTTAAAATATGTGATTCTTCATGTTTCTGTTTTCCAAAATAAGATGATAATGTGGTTTCTTAAAAATTATAGGGTTTAGCTTACCGGTACAGTTTTACATGGATTTTCTCTATGGTGGTCATTTTCTGCCCATAAGTCACAACTCACTAATGTTTTCTGGAGTTGATGTATAAGTGATTTCTACTTTCTTTGTAAGGTTAAGAGCATTGGGGCAACCATTCTTGGCATTCCATCCTGGCTTATTGAGAGAAACCTTGGCATACAATGGTTGTGCAGAACTTTTTCAGGTTTGCTGAGTATTTCTCTTTTGTATCATTGTCTAGAGTTATTGGAGCATATTATTGTACTTCTACAGTGTATAATAAGTACTATTGGGTGCATCAAAAATTGGTAATATTTATTTTATCTCTATTTTTTCTACTTCCTTTTTCCTTTCCCTTTGTTCTTGCTTGATTCCTTTAATGAAGATATCCATTGAGAGCTTAAATCTTGATCAATTCAACGATCCTATATAGCTTGTGCTTAGAATTTTAGTTTTCTATTTTCATTGTGAATTCATGTTCACTCTCTCATCTTTCAGTTTCTGAAATTTATGAGCTGTTTGGCAAAATGTGTTTTGCTTATGAAGTGTTTGACAAAATGTCTCACTCAAATTTCTATTGTTTTGTTTATAAGCTTTATAGTATATTGCAATAGGTATTTTAATGTTCTTCAATTGGCTATGATGGTTCGATTTTGGTTTCGGTTTCTGGATCTATTTTAATGTTCTTTTATTTTGTTTGCACGTGGATAATATTTCAGTCCATGACTGAGGCTCTGGAAACGCAAGCTCTCCATCAAGGTAACTTAACTAATTAACACAGTTTATTTTGTTAAATTATATTCTAATATCTTGAGTTATTATGTTAGGTATGGGCAACATAAGTCTGTGAGCAAAAGCAAAGAACTTGCAACATTCAGGTTTTTCTCATTCATATGGATGCCCAAGCTTCTATTTCTGTAGCATATCAGTTTGAATTCTAAATAGATAATGGTTAGAATGAGTTTGGACCCTAATTTTGGTATTGGGATTTTGGTCTTCTTTATCAAATTGCTAAGTTAACTTCAAGTTAGGAATTGTTTGATAATGTACTGCTGATTCTTTGCGGGTTTATATTGTAACACTTGCCGTAAAGATATGAAACACTATAGAAACTGCAGTGCACATTACAGAAACTACCACAATATTTTTGGGAGGGGTAGAAAAATTTAATGGTTGTGTGATTATTATTTGGAATTGAATCTTTAATTATTTCCATTATTTCAAATGAAACAAATTTAAGTGGTTGGCTTTAGTTTGTGAGCACTAAAGGAATAATTGCCCCAAATGTTAGAAATATAATATATAGAAATCATTCATGTGTCTTCATCTAACAAAGCTTTTGAGATAGTTAATTCTGATTCATAAGATTGTATCAAAACCTTCATGACCAAGAGCTCTAGAGTTCAATTCTTGCTTCCTTTATTCTTCTAATAAAATAAGTCTAATTCAGCCCAAAGTAGGTGGGACTATGCAATTATACATTTTCGATGCTTCAAGGATGAAAGGGCTCTTGCATGAGGGAGCATGTTAGAAATATAATATAAAAACCATTCATAGGAGTAATGCTGAGTTCAAATCACAATTACAGACAAAATTGTGATGATAGGAAAATTGGCTTGTGGAAGATACAAATTAATTTATGACAATTGTTGGTGCCTATCATACAAATTAATTTATTGTGTTCTTAAAAAAACAATTTTTTCCATTGTTATGCTTCCCATTTTTCAACTTGTATATTCATATTCTCTTCAATTATTTCTCAATTTCAACAATTTTAAACAAGAACAAGGACAAGGACAAAGTAACCAAACCAGAGGATTAATCAATTAACATTAATGTGAGTTTGTTGCCTTACTTCTACTCAGTCCTACTATTTGTTCGGTATGGAGAAAATATATTAAGTTTGATTGATTAGCGTTAATGTGCCAAAAATTCTACTCAGACCATTGGAACTTATGCAATTGATTAGCATTAATGTTAGTTTGATTCTTTAAAATAGATTAAGTTTGTTGTCTTACTTCTACTCAGTCCTGCTTTTGATTAGCAATTTAGCATTGCCACTAAGTTCATAAGGTCTATGATAAAACAATCAAACTTGGATAGATAGATAGATAGATATGAACTTGGCATGAATCTTTTCTTCTTTTTGCTTACTCTCTTGAAAATATATCATTTTAAAAATCCAGGTTACTGCTGCAAAAGTTTGGTTTGGTTACCAAAAACGAGAAAGGTAATGTTTATTAGACTTAGGTAAGGTTTTTAAATGCTTTTGATATGCTCTGTATTCTCTATCAAAG
>PYAF01004798.1:11752-32179 GCA_007407185.1 Glycine tomentella
AGGGACTTAGAGGCTTCTTTAAGCCCCTGGAGTTTACTGAGACTCGGGTTGTCTCACCCCTTGTTTTGGGGAATATCATTTCAGGAGGAGTTAGTGGGGGAGATCCCTCTTCTAGCAAGGCTCCTAGGGGCGCGTGATGGAGCAGCAGCTACTGTTGACTCGGCTTAGATTATCTTCTCGTTCGCATGTGATATTTTTTAGGCGTGTGTTTCAGTACGATAGGACTACTGTAGTACTGTTGATCCGTAGATGGATAATATCTATGTTGAGACTAAGTTGTATTTGTGCCACCGCCTTAAGGGTGGTTATCTGTATGTACGACTTAAGAGTAAATTATGTATGAAGTATTCAGCTTTCTGTATTAAGTTATGCCTGGGATTATTCTTTAAGTTAAATCTAGCATTGCAGTATCGTATTATGTGAACTTCTGGGAAAAGAATTGAGAAAACGTTTTGGAAAAATTTAATCACGTTTTCCATAAAAGGAATTTTAATAAGTCTTCCGCTGAAAACTCTAGTACCAAGATGAGTAACAACCGGAGTACTACGGGGCGTTACAGGGCTACTCAGCATGCATCATGAATTCAGGACTCAGACTCAAAGCTCTTTTAGGGACATCAATGCTAGGCTAGATGTTATAGAAGTCACTCTTAAAGTGGGTGATTATGAAGATTTTTAGTTTTTATTTTATTTCGTTTATGAACTCTAATTTTTTTCTGTAATTTTAATGCTTTTCAATTCTATTTTGTACTCATCTCCCTAATATCAATTACATGTTATGTTTCCAGTTACTTATATCCGTTGTGCTTTGCCATTTTTGATTTTAACAAGCCAAATAGGGGGAGAAAAAATTGATTTTAGGAATGCTCTACATACACCTTTGTTTGCCCCTGTTTTTCATGCACATTTTTGCCTAAAAATTGATTTGAATGTCTTGTGTAATGTAGGGGGAGATAACTGTTAAAAATGATTGCATTAAGTCAATAAATGATGTGAATGAATGCTAAGTAAATGTTAGATGCTTTTAACACTTGTTCTTGCAAAGGAATTGAATTTTTTTTCAGGTTTGAAAAAACTCAAATAAGTGCTAAGTTGATCCCTCAAATTAATCTCAAGACTCACTGCTAATCAATTAAAGATTTGGCATGTTTAAATCCAAAAAGGGGGAGATTGTTGAATTCAGGGGGAGCTGCTTGAAGCATAAGCAAGATTGATTCAAGTCTAAAGTTTTGAGCTTTCAAACATGCAAAGGACAACTTGGAGATTAATTAGGATAAAATGTAAGAGAAAAGCAATTTTGATGATCCTAAAGCATTGCATTCATTCTAACTTATATATAACTTAAAATGGTTTAATAAAAATCACAAGGCTTTCATAAAATGGTTATGTTTCAAACTTGTTTCTAAGGTTTTTGGAAAAATGGTTTTCTTGCTGTTTTAATCGATTACAACATCGCAATAATCGATTACTTTGTTCTTCACTTACCTTGGAAAAGCTTTCATGAACATTGTAATCGATTACATATCGGTTTAATCGATTTTATACCTTTGATTTCTAGAAAACTGCCTTGTTGAACATTTTAATCGATTACCTAATGAGTAGTAATCGATTACATGCTTGTATATGAATATTAAAGAGTTTCTGGGATAATCGATTACCAATATACTGTAATCGATTACATAGGATTATCTGAAAATAGCCTATCCCTGCTTTAATCGATTACCGTAGATGGTACAAATTACATGATGTGTTTAAAACTCTAAGTTTTGTACTAGATAATCGATTACCAAGGTTAGTAATCGATTACACAATGTAAATTAGAAAGGCTATGGCTCTACTTTAATCGATTACCAATTCTAGTAATCGATTACTCTGTTTCTAAGACTAATATGCTTTCCTGGATTAGATTACCAAGGTTAGTAATCGATTACATAGTGTATTTTGAAAATAATGCATCTTCTGTCTTAATCGATTACATGCTTGAATAATCGATTATTTGGTCCGTTGTAAAATTTCCAGAAACGCTTATGAACATTTTAATCGATTACATTCTTGGATTAATCGATTACATAAGCAAAATAATTGATTATTTGGCGCGTATTAATCGATTAAAGCTGTTACCTTTTTCTGTTATAAATAGGAAATCACTTTGCTTGATTTTGTAACGTTGCAAACTGATAACCATTGAGCCAAAATAGTTCTAAAAGCCTTTCTAAGTGTTTTCAAAGGATTTTTACATGCTTGTTCTGGTTCTACATTGATCATGAGATTGTGAGTCATTCTTGAGCATGATTTCATTCAAGGTTAAGGGAAGCTGAGTAAATTTGTTAATTCAACTTGTGTTAATACATCATTTGCATTGTTATTCATTGGATCATCAGGTTGTTTCTCTCCTTAATCTTTTTGTAATTTTCATTTTGATTTTGGTTGTAATTTTCAGTCTATTGTAATTGGGTTTCTTGCTTGTAAACTAGAGATAGGATTTCTCTAGGGGTTGTACTGAGTAGTGTTCTCAGTGGGTTTGTCTCTAAGAATCTAATAGTGTTTTAGATTTCTGTACTTTATCTAGAGTTGATAAAGGGAGACTTTGTAATTACTTGTAAGAACAAAAAATTGCAATAGTGGTACTCCATTCTAGTGTTGAGTGGAAGATAATTGGATGTGGCTTCATAGTATTTGAAGCGAACCAGTATAAATCCTTTGTGTTTTGATTCTTATCTTTATCTTGAACATATTCTATCAATCTTGATTGTTTGGTTTTGATTATCAATTAACATTTTGAGCTATTGGACACCTTGAGCTGAACATTTGATTGAATAAGGTTTCTTGGTTTCAAAAGTGATAAAGATCCTAGGGGAAACTCTGATTTTGTTAAAGAAATTTTTAATTTAACAAGCCTAACCAATTCACCCCCCCTCCCGCTTGGTTAAGTGTGAAGTGTTCAGATTCTACAATCATGAGTTTTAGACTATGTGAACACATTAAGTACAAAAATCTTAGGTATCTGATAAAATCTTAGAATATCTAAATAATATCTATGATGTTATGAGGAAAATTATCACATGAGGAACACATGTGTGTGATACAAGAAGGATATGATATAAGCTAAGGGATCCAAGTGGTAAGCTTAAAAGTGCTTAGAAAAAATTTAGTCATGATTAGTTAACTTAATAGAAGAAACAAATTTTAGTAACATAAAGACATAGAACTTTAGATGAATGACCAAAGGAAATTAATAGGTAATGACACCTTAGTAGCTATCACATCAATTTGAAAAATACATGAAGTATACTTGGTTTAAATTAAAAGAAACAAAAATTAAGCCAAGGCATGCATGGTATGTGAGAATTGGAGCAAAATAATTGAAATGGAAGTGCAAAATCATGTGTGTATGTGCACGTAGAATTGGTATACTTAATCCAATTGTGTAGCTATGTATAAAACAAAGAAGAATCTAGCATGTCCAGCAAGCATTCCATGTAGGGACAGCCATAAATGAGGGAATCTTTGCTTTTTTAAAAATATCTTCTTCATGTCATAATGACCTAGTTAGATTAGAACTAAACTAAAACCCAATTAAGTTTCATCCTAACTAATTCCTTTACATCCTAACTAAATATTTTACTATAAATACCTCCTTGATTGAAAAGAAATCTGCACCTTATTCTCTCACTCTCAAACCTCACACGTTCACTTTATCCTTATGTCTCTTTACTTTGCTTCATTCTTGTCACTTCTTTCTTAACTTCCAACCGTAGCCTATCACTTCTATTGCCTCCTTCACCTTTCCAAAAAATCAAATACTAGACAAGACTTTAATTCTTTCAAGACCTTGAGGTGCAGCCAAGTAATTGGAAGAGTTGGAAGAATTGGAAGCAAACTTGTTCAAGGTAGGTGAAGGTTTAGATTTATTTATCACTTGATTCTTGAGATTATTCAAATGGTTTTGAGCTGAATTTTGGACTGTTTTAAAATTTTATATCTACCTATGTACTTAACCAAATTAAGTGTCTCATTTTAAAGCTTAGAATGTACTCTAGAATGTCCTAAAATATGGGACCAAAATAAGAAGTGAATCGTGCCCGGAATTTATTTAAACTCAAGCTGTTGAAAACTGCGCATACTCAAAACAGCCACTTCCACCCGTTTTAAAAAAATTATTTCTCTCTCATTGCTTACTCAAATAAGGTGTATTATATATGGAATTAAATATCTAGATGTTAACTATAAGATATTAAAAATTCAGCTAAATATAGATATTGTACTGCTTGCAGTCATGAAAAAACTAAGAGATGTCAGTGTAGAATTTTGAGCTTGCTGGCAGCCTTGGAGTGTTGTTATTAAAATGCTATAGCTTTTAGAACTCCAATTGAAGCATGTGATACCTTGTTAGAAAGCTTGGGAAGTCTAGTTTAACATACTAAAAGATGGGAATTTAATGACTTGTAGATTATCACAGGTTATAGGAAGAACCGAATCTTATGTGGTGACAAATCTTGTTGTTATGATAAAGTGTTTTTGTATGATGATGAATTCTTGATGTTTTGTGGCATAATTGCATGAGATGAGTTATGTAGCTTTGCATGTCTTTGAGCATGTCGTGTGAATTAATAAAGATAAAAAGATAAGACCTGAAGGGTGATACAGTTAAGCTGAGCACAACCCTACGGGAGGAACCTAAATCTAGTAATGAGCTCCTTATCTAGTTTTTAAAGAGAAAGAGAAATCATGCGTGAATGTGTGAAGGTTCATGATTGCATATGATGAATTTTAAGGTTTATGATTGCCTATGATGAATTTTAAGGTTTATGATTGCATATAATGAATTTTATGTTAGGGTGGACATATGTAAAGGATTTTCAATTAATTAAAATGAAACTACTTTGGGTTATATGTTTATGAAATTAAAATCAACTATGATTAACACATGTTTTTCTTAATAAACTGAAGTAGCTGGAATGATAACGATGACACTGATGATAAGTCATTTTTCACCTATTGAGAATTCTTTGGAATTCTCATTGTTTTAGTGTGTTCCCGTGTCATTCCAAACAAGTAAATGGGGAGGAGCAGCTACAAATTGGGAACCAACTGGAAGATTTCTTTTAATGTTGAAGATTTGTAGTATTTTCCTATATGCTTTGTAGTATGTGAACATTAATATTATTGTATGAAGTATTATTTATAAGTTATTACTAAGTGTGTAATTTATTGAAGTGACCCAAAAGTCTCTAAAGGCTCTATATAAGCGTAATTTTCATAACACAGTTAAATTTCAAATATTGAGACAAGTTTTTCTTAATCGAATATGGTTAAAAACAATTTATGTTAGAAAAGTTAACATCTTCTAGTTACGTATTATGACCTAGGCATAATATAGTAATTGAAAGGGTGTTACAAATACAGGGTAATCGATTACTCGAGAGAATTTTTGTCTCTGAATTGCATTTGAACACCAAGTAATTGATTAATCTGACAGGTAATCTATTACTCCAGGGAGTTTTTCATTTTGAAATACACTTTAAGTACCAAGTAATCGATTAATACACATGGTAATCGATTACTCTAGAGGGTTTTTCATTCTAAATTGTCTTTAAACCTCAAATAATCGATTAATACGTATAGTAATTGATTAAAACAGACAATTATGCAGAGTGAGTAGTGTCATTCATCAGAATTCAAATTTTTGTCATATGTTATGCATATTCAATATGTGAGTGGTATTTCATATAGTCAGACATATCATACGCATGCTAGCAGACATTGGATTCATCAAGAATACCTAGCATGTTCCTAAGATCATAGAATTTATCTCTAGCAAGGGGTTTAATAAAAATATCAGCGAATTGATTGTTTGTGTCAACAAACTTAATTGAACAATTACCTTTTTTAATGTGATCTCTGAGGAAGTGATGTCTAGTCTCTATATGCTTTGTCCTTGAGTACATTATTGGATTCTTTGATAAGTTGATAGTACTTATGTTGTCACATAGCAAAGGAATTTCTTTCAATTCAAACAAGATTAGAGTTCAACTAAATCAAATTATTCTTTACAAGCCTTATAACAAGTGATAATCTTTATCCACACTAGTTTTAGCTACAAGCTTTGAGCACAACAACTTCCAGCGGCAATGTACTCAGCCTCAACTATTGATAGAAAAACACAACATTGTTTCTCAACAAATGGCTAATTTGCATCCTACAAAATCAGAATCTGAGTATTCAATTAAATTGAGTAATGCACCTTTGGGATACCATAGACCAACTCTTGGGTTGATTTAAGATATTTGATGATTCTCTTGACTGCTGCGAGGTGTGATTCTTTAGGATTAGCTTGATATTTTGCACATACTCACACACTCAACATTATATCTGGTATACTTGCAGTCAAGTACAATAGTGATCCAATCATCCCTCTATATTTTGACTCATCAACCTTCTTGCTGAAAACAATATGAATACACGCAAATACCAAGAGGGGGTGAATTGGTATAAATTTGTCCTTTTAAAATTTTTACAAAATCAGAGTTGAAGGATCTTTATCACTTTGTAAAACCAATGAAACTTCAATTCAACCCAACCACTCAAACCAAGAAATCTATGACAAGAACCTACACTTGTTGATTAAGAAGGATATCACTATTGTTAAGAGATTGAGATAACAAGAAGAGATAAAGAGATCAACACAAAAACATATAATGGTTCACTTCTCAAGATAAGCCACATCCAGTTCTTCTAATTAAACAAGATTAGAGTTCAACTAAATCAAATTATTCTTTACAAGCCTTATAACAAGTGATAATCTTTATCCACACTAGATAAAGAATAAGAAACCTAACACCCTATTAGATTGCTAACCACAAGATTCAGAGAAAATTTCTCCAATCTTTCACCTAGAGAACCCTACTCTAGTTAAAGCTTTAAAGAACACCCTTTTGATCTTAGTCTACAAACAATTCTAAAACAGATCACAACACAAAAGAGTTCAAGAGATACCACCTGAGAATCACAATGGATGAAATGAATGAATGCACAATACCAGGCACTACAGGTTGATTGAAATCTTCTTAAAGATTCTTTTCTCTTGAAACCTTTATGCAAACCCTTTGCTCATCTTTTCTTTCACAATGTAGAAAGATTTCCTTTGCACAAAAAACTTTGTATTTCATTGAGAAATTGCTTATCAGAGACTATTGAAAGCTATGGGAGACTTAGGTATTTCGCAAATTTGAAAGATTAATTCTTAATAAAGTTTCAGACCCAATAACTTTAAATAGAAAACAGAATTAACTACATGTAATCGATTAATACGAGTATATAATCGATTATTTCACCTTATGTAATCGATTAATATGCCAAGTAATCGATTAAAATGTTCTTGAGCAGTTCTGGAAAACTTTGATGAACAATGTAATCGATTAATCTAAGACGTAATCGATTCAAGCAGACAGACTTAGTTAGAAAATAAGCTTTAGTAATCGGTTACAGAAGAGTGGTAATCGATTAAGAGATACATGCTTAATGTATGAAATGAACTATGTAATCGATTACACTTGGCTCGTAATCGATTAAAGTGTTCTATATGAACTTTCTGAAATATCCTTTGCTTATGTAATCGATTACAAAAATAGAGTAATCGGTTAATTGAGACATATTTGCTTTTTCAAAAACAAAGTCATGAAAGAATCATTCCACATGCATCATGTAATCATTCACCCTTTTCTTAAAACATGTATGCATGATTATGAGTATGATTTATGCAATGCAAGGATCTCAGATTAAACCTCTTAAACAATCTTAACAAATTACAAATGCCTTCAATTGAATGGCATGCAAAAAACTAAAATCCAAAAGCTTCTTCATCATCCTTGATCAACTTTTCATTCTTGATCAGCTCCCCCTGTATCCAACACTTGCCTTTTTCATCTAAATCAAGGTAAGTTGAGGTTTTCATAGGAGTTGCAGTATCTTTGCTTTTCTCCAAGTCAAATTTCTTGATCAATTCATGGAAGTACTTTGTTTGGCTGAGAAATGTCCCATTCTTCATTTGATGCACTTAAAGTCCAAGAAAGAAAGTTAATTCTCTCATCATAGACATTTCAATTCATTCTGCATAGAGATTGAGAATTCTATGCACAAGGAATGATTAGTTGAACCAAAAACAATGTCATCAACATATATTTAAACTAGTAAGATGTCATTGACAGATTTCTTGATGAACAATGTTTTGTCCACTTGTCCTCTTATGAAGGATTAACTAAGCAAGAAGTTGCTCAATCTTTGATACCAGGACCTAGGAGCTTGTTTTAATCCATAAAGAGCTTTCTTTAGTTTAAAAACATGATTTGGATATTTAAAATCAACAAAACCAGGAGGTTGATCAACATAGATTTCCTCCTCAATATAACCATTAAGAAAAGCACTCTTAACCCATTTGGAATAGTTTGAAATCTATTAAACATGCAAATGCAAGCAGCAATCTAATGGCTTCCAACCTTGCTACTGGAGCATAGGTCTCTTCATAGTCAATGCCTTCCTCTTGGTTGTAACCTTTTGCAACCAATCTAGCTTTGTTTCTGACTATGATGCCACTTTCATAAATTTTGTTCCTAAAAACCCACTTGGTGCCAATTGGCTTGTGAGAAGGTCTAGGAACAACTTCCCAAACTTCATATCTCTTGAACTGATTAAGTTCATCATGCATGACAATTATCCAATGTTCTTCAACTAAACCTTGGTCAATATTCTTAAGTTCAATTTGAGAAACAAAAGCCATATCACAACATAAATTCCTTAGTGAAGATCTTGTAGATACTCCCTTAGTCATTTCACCAATTATGTTGTCAAGGGAGAGATCTCTTGTTGTTCTCCAATCCTTAGGCTTTTGAGAAGGTGTTGACTGATCAATATCTTCATTTGATTCATCCTTATTCTTCTCATTTGATCCATTTAGTTTTACATACTCTTCTATAGGACCTGCATCATAATCGCAACTCTTTTCCTCTTTTGAGGAGTAGATTCATCACAAATAACATGAACAGACTCTTCCATTCATAAGGTTCTTTTATTGAAGACTCTATATGCTTTGCTTTGTAATGAATATCCAAGAAAGATAGCTTCATCAGCTTTTGCATCAAACTTGCCAAGTGACTCTTTTCCATTATTAAAAATAAAACATTTACAACCAAATGCTCTTAGGTGAGAAATGTTTGGTTTTCTACCTTTATATAGTTCATAAGGAGATTTCTTTAAAATAGACATTATGAGTAATCTATTCAAAGTGTAACAAACACTACTCACAACATTAGCCCAAAAATATTTTGGCAAATTTGTCTCATTAAGAAGAGTTCTAGCTTCTTCTTCAAGGGATCTATTTTTCCTCTCCACAACACCATTTTGTTGAGGTATTCTTGGAGCTGGAAAATTGTGGTTGATTCTATATTCTTCACAGAACTATTCAAAATGCTCAATTTGGAATTCACCACCATGATCACTTCTTATTGAGATAATTTTGCATCCTTTTCATTTTGAACAAGCTTGGCTAATTTTCTGAAAGCATTGAAGACATCATTCTTGGATGTTAAAAACAAAGTCCATGTGAATCTTGAGTAGTCATCAACTATTACAAGCCCATAGTAATTTCCTCCCAAGCTCATAGTTCTTGAAGGACCAAACAAATCCTTGTGAAAAAATTCAAGAGAGTCTAGAGTTGGAACAAAGTTTTTATTTTGAAAAGAGATCTTTATTTGTTTCTGATAAGTGTCATATTTTAGTAAAATCAGGATTTTAATGCTAGCACTTATCTTTTATTTTACTAAAATTATTGATTAATTTGCCTAAACCTTGTTGTTTTATATTTTGTGTAAATATATAGGGTGTTATTCACATTTTGGAAGATTCATCCACTCAAATCCGGTGTTTTGATAGGTTTCAATGGTATCCGGAACTTCTAAGCAACCAAGACAAGCACAAAGTGGCAAAAATGACCAAATTACGAAGATTTCATAAGCCAACTCACCCGGGCAAGAAAAATAGGCACAAAACACTCGCCTGGGCCAGTGGCTTTCCTGGCCACTAAGTAATTAACTCGCCCAGGCGAGTAAAGCAAGGCAAAACCACTCGCCTGGGTGAGTGGACACAAGCAACACCACAATGGCTATAAATAGCCATGCAAAGGTGAAGGAAAAGCATCCATGGAAGGCCATTTGGAGTGAAGCACAAATCAACAAGCCTTAGGTAGCTTAGAGAGAGTGAGAGAAGTGAGAAATTGGTGAGGAAACTCTGCCAGAGTGGATTGGTGATGGCTTCCTTCATCATTTCTTTTGTTGATCTCTTGCTCTGCACAATGATCGGCTAACTTCTCTAAGGATTGGATATAATTTTCTACTCTTATGTATCTCTTTTAATATTTGATATATGTATGAATCTTTTCTACTCATTCTAGTGATTTCTTCTGTTCTTAATGCTTGATTCTACTTGATCCCACTAGTTTCATGAAATAAGGTTCTAAGTTTAACTGGAAAGTACTCTTAGAATTCAAAATGAATGATTTTACTCATTACGTTACATTACTAGGAATAAAGCATAACATTTTGATTACAAACAACACGAGATTATGATCATAATGTTGGAATATTTATTTCATATGCGAGGGATCGATACACACATTTGTCTACCTTCATCAAACTATGCAGTATCATGGGAGCTTCTGATAAAGATGTTGAAGCTGTCTACCTCAGAGCTTTTTCATTTTCTTTGACATGTAAGGCAAAAACTAGGCTTCAATCTCAACCAAAATAAGTCTCAGCACTTGGGAAGAATTGGAGGAAAAATTCATTGCTAGATTCTTTCCTCCATCAAGATTCATTAGTGCCAAATCAGCAATCGCTACATTTTCCCAAGGAGCAGATGAACCTCTATGTGAGACATGGGAGAGATTCAAATCTTTACTGCGGAGGTGCCCAAACCATAACTTTGATGATGTTGCACAACTACATATTTTCTACAGTGGTTTGAGATCTCAAACAAAAATGATTCTTGATCCCTTAGCTAGAGGTACTATGAAGTCAAAGAGCCAGGAGGAAGCAATTGTAATCATTGACTCCATAGCAGCCAGCGATTACCAGTCTCACCATGATAGATCTCCTATTCAAACAAAACGTATAATAGAGCTGGATACTCAGAATGCAATTCTAGCTCAAAATAAACTCTTGACTCAACAATTAAAGGCCTTAACAAAACAAATAGGCCAACTTCTTAAACAATTCCAGCATGGAGGATCATAGAAAACATACCAAGCTCATCAATTTCAACAAAGTCTAAGATGTGATTTCTGTAGCGGTGACCATCAGAATGGCCACTGTTCAGCACCAGGTGAATGCCAAGAAAAGAAGGCCCATTATTTGCAGAATCAGACCATACCTCAATAGAACTTTCAAGGAAATTATCAAGGCTATATAAGTGGTCCATGTTCAAATTAGCCTTCTGGCTGGAGGCAGCAAAATGATAATACATATTATGGTCCAACTAACTCTTCTTTTGCATGCCCCTCTAACAACTCTTATATAGGTTCTTCAAATATGAGTCCACCACAACAATAACAAGCTTAGTTTGATAAAATATCAAAAATGGAAGACACTTTAAATCAGTTTATGCTCTGTCCATCACAAATCAGAAGAACACTGATGCTTCCATTAAAAATCTTGAAGTTCAGGTTGGACAGCTTGCAAAACAACTGTCTAAGCGTAGAAGTGAACCTTTTTCAGCAAACACATAGGCTAACCCAAAGTAACCAAGGGAGTGTTTAAGAGTGGATGAGGATGAAGTAATTTATGACTCCGAGAGGACAATTCAAAGCAAATATTGTTCAGAGAAAACATTGACAGAAGTATTTGAGGAGATGAGTGAATTAGATGCTTTCAAGGAAATTCTTTACCAGCAATCTGTCTTTGAAGAATTGTCAGAGGAAAGGAAAAATCAAGAATCTGAAATGGAGGTAAAAGTAGTACCTCCACATTTTAAAAATGTTTTTATTGCAGATAATTCAAAGACACCAGTTACTTGTAATTCAAGTCTTTCTAAAAAGAAACTAGTGAAGGAAAACAAAGAAGACGTTGGCTCACCACTGTCATCCAATTGTTGGAAGCCTGAGCCATAAAAAAGTCGTTCAGCTAAAAAGACGTTAAAGAAGCGCTCCTGGGAGGCAACCCAGTGTTTTTAAGCTTTGTTTTAATTTGTGTCTTATGTTTTTTTTTAATTATATTTCTTAACTTTACTTTTGAATTTTATGTCTTATGTTTTATATATCATCTGTTTTCTTAGAACTACCGTTTCAGGGCTTGGGACATGCCTATTCTTCAAAGCAGATGATCATGAGGACATGGCAAATCTTGTTGATTATCTCAAATGGAGGAGACTGAGCTCCTCAACCATAATATTCAAAAATCTGTGACATAGTCTTTATGTTTTCTTTACTGCTTTGTGTTAAATTTAGTACTTTATTTTCTTATTACTTTTTGCATAGATAATTGCATGCATTTATGATTATTATTTTGTTATGCGCAAACTCTGATGGTGTACACAGAGGATTCCCTTTTTTTGGAAGTACACATTTTTTATAAAATTTTTGTTTTATTAAACATTGTAGTAAGATATGTATAAATCTTTTTGGGACTTAAAAAGACAAATATCTGAAACACAACATGTTTTTGGAAAGAATCAAATTTGAAAAAAATTGCTTTTTAGATTAGAACTCAACAAAAATTTATTTTTAGAAAACTTTGAGAAAGAAAAACAAAGGAATGACTTTCCAAATATTAAATGAAGGAAGATATTTTTACATGAACTTGATAAAGAACAACTTTTGAAAATACTGAATTTGATTTGAATATGGAAACAAGCCTCAAGCCTAGTGACTATGTGTACCCACATAAATTATATTGTGACCTCACTGATATGTTCTATCATTGATTTTGCATAAATTTCTAATTGTCATAACATAAGATGCATGGATATGATTTAGGCCTTCTTTCTTTCTTGTTTAAATTTAAGCCACTGGCCAAAAAGCTATCCCAATGAATAAATGAATAATGATTTACCATTTGCAAGCCCTTTGAGCCAAACACTTGATATTTATTGGAAAACTAACCTAGGATAACAGTTTCCTACCCTACCTTAGGTTAGGAGAGCAAAGGGATGTTTTGTTGGGAATTTCTATAATTTGGGTAGCTAATGCGATGTAAATACTTTTTTTTACATGTGGCTATTTATAGCAAAGAAAAGAAAAAGGAAAGTAAAAGGAAAAGAAAATGAAAAAAAAAAGAAAAAAAAAGAGAGAAACAAAGTCTTTGTGAAAAAATAAAAATATGAATTATGTACATTATGTTCTAAACTGTACAGAGTGTTGTAAAATTCTATATGTGGGTTAGGAACCCACCTTTAAAATTTGAAGGAGATCCAATGGTTAACCAATCCAGAATGGTGATTTTACTAAAACAGGTTTCAAGTCTAATTCGAAATCACTCGATTACAACGCATCTCAGCCAAACTCCACATGACTTAACATCTACACCAAGCAATTTCACATGGATGATTCACATAGTATTTCAACTAATCTAAACTAATCAAATAATCAAATAACACAAGAGTTACATTAAACATCTATGTTCAGTTATCGAAATTTCAGGGTGTTACACACTCCAACATTTCTCATAATTTGAGTGAATAACCATGACCCCAATCTAGGCATCACCATGTTAAACAATAAACCATGAATCAGTTTGCACATATAGGTCAGATTTGTTGTTCTGAGAAAGCTTATCATCACCTTCTTATCATCTGTTACAGATCATGGAGTACCATAAAGCATGATATCCACGGTCTTTTGGGTTATCTCCTTCTACCAATGCTTGTAAAAAACTAGACCTTCTTCATCACCACCAGACGCAACAATGATGGTTTTTGGCAAGATCACCACTTCCTTCCCTTTGATGGTGCCTATGATGCTTAAAGCATTTTTCCTTACAGTCCTCTAGAACAAAGCATATGGACCATAATTCCATGAACTAAAGTTCTTAAGGAAGCTAGTCCACCCAACATGACCAAAGAGTCCTTCGATGGGGAAACCCTCTTCTTTGGAAGTCCACCCATGATAAAGGACTATCCAAAGAGCATGAAATTCTAGAAGCACTCCATGAATTGAAGGGTCCAATGACAAGGTTCAAAGCCAAGCTTCTACAAGAAACGATGACCAAGAGAATTATCGTTGGACTATTTAAGGGTAAGGATGGATACAAGGAGCTGAATTGGAGCACCTTGAAGATGAAAACAATATAAACAACACACAATAACCAAGAGGGAGTGAATTAGGTTAAAAATCTTTAAAGAATCAAAGTAATCAAGATCGTATCACAAATAAACCAAGAATGCTTCAACCAATCAAACCACTCAGCTCAAGAATGTAATCACAAAACTTTAACTTGTTGAATAAGAAAGATAGCACCAAAGAATCACAAATTATGGCAGCAAGAAAAGATTAGAAATAAGAAGTCAACACAATGGTTTATATTGGTTCACTTCTCGCCCTTGAATGCAAATGATTTACCAGACTTGGATTGAAAGGTGAGAGAAGTTACTTCAGAACCTTCTTTACAAAATTTCTTTTGAAAGCTTGCCCCAAGAAGAAACCCTCCTTTGAAATCTTTAAATCTTGAGGATTTTGGGACTTTACAGTGTTTAGAACTTGAAACCTTTTCTTGCTCAAAAAACTAATGAATGTTCTTTGTAAATTCCATTGTTATTTTCCAAAAACACCTAACAACTATTTATATAAATCAGTTTGTAACTGTCAATAATCGATTAAAACGTTAACATAATCGATTATATACTCTTATCTAATCGATTAATAACATATTTAATCGATTAAAGTGTTCTTGAGCTTTCTGGAAAAGATATATGAACAAAGTAATTGATTAATTCTCAATGTAATTGATAACGACTGTCGAATCGCTACAAAACAATTCAACTACACTAATTCTATAGCATAGGATTAACCTAGGTCGACTCAGAGACACTATCAATTTGGTTCCAACTACAATTCACTAATAAACAATAAGGGGATTTTAATCGAACAGATTGTAGGCAATGAATAAAAATTGCAGAAACACAAACAAGAATTGAAGAAAAATGCAGAAACTAACAGAATTGATAAAAGGTGTTGTAAAACAGATTCAAGAATATCAATCCAATTCACTAAACTAAGCAATACAAATTATCATAGTTCTCATATAATGATCATATTATGAAGGTTCATTCAATATCATTAGAAGCAATTTAATCGAATTAACTCCTAAATCAATTGAAATCACAAATCGGATTGAAATATCATTCAAACAATCTATAATTAATATTCAAAATTAGGAAATAAATCTATAACCTAATTCGTTTTCAATCCTAAACATATTCATAATCATGAAAATCGAAAAAAGGATTGAAGAAGAAGATGGACATTCACATAGAAATTAGAATATCAAACCAGAACTCAAATTCTCCTTGTTTGGACTGGATCCTTAGATTATTGATTAGTTAGCCTTCCATGATCATCATCAATGTAAGAGCCACAAAACTTGTATGATAAAAAAAAAATAGAGATGAAAGGTAGAAGAAAAATAAAGAACAATGAAGAACAGTTGAGAGAAAATGAGAGAAAAGATTTTAATTTTGAAAACTTCTAAAATAAACAACAAATTTTGTTTGTGCTCAAAAAATAAAGTGTGTCTCTTCACTAACTAATTGCACTAAAATATAGTGACTGAGTCAGTAGGAAAGGATGGGCCATGATTAGGCCCATCTAATCTAACTAATTACTAATTACACCAATTCGCAGCCCAAGACTTTCAAGCCTAAAATGACTCTCAAAATGATAGAATTGACTTTATCTTATATCTGAAAAAATTGTATATCATTTCCTTATCTTTCCAGGGACTACTCATATGCACCATTTGGAGTTATGTAGAGCTCTCTAGGTCCTGCACAAGGAATATAGGTCAAGTAAGCAAAAAATCCGAAAATATGCAACAATTATCAATTAAGCCCACTTGTTTGCCTAAGACAAAAAATAAGTTAGAGTGAGGAAATAAAAGTCAAAGAGAAGTCAAATAAGCTAAGAAAAATAGAAAAATATTAAACTAAAAAAACTCAATCAAAATAACACTTAAACTTTTGCACTCCTGGGCAAAACTAAAAGAAAGACTAAGAGAAAAATTCAAACTAAAGTAAATCACAAACTAAAAGAAAGATATGAACAAGGCACACACAATTTTCAATGAATCCTAACAATGCACAAAAGTGAGAAAGATGAAAAATGGAAGAATGATATTAAGGTAACAAACAATTCATGAACACATGATCACAAAGTGCAAAGTGAAAAAGTAGTCAAGTTAAAATTAAGAATGAACCAAGGTGATAAAAATCTCTCAAAGAGCAACACTCAACCTCTTCTAATGTGTATGGGTTTATATTTACACTCAAACACCACATGTAACTAGCACATCCAAATTTTGACAAGACTCTAATTCATTGAACTTGAAATACACATGCATCAAAAGAGGAACCATAAACAGTGAAATCATCCATAAACATCTCCATGCAACTCTCTAATAAATCAAAAAAGATACTTTCCATGCACCTTTGAAAGGTAGCAGGTGTGTTGCATAGGCCAAAAGGCATCCTAGTGTAGACAAATGTGCTAAATGGACAGGTGAATGTGGTCTTGTGTTGGTCCTCCGGTGCAATATGAATCTGCATGTAACCTGAAAAACCATCAAGAAAACAATAATGTGATTTACCTACCAACCTCTCCGGAACCTGGTCAATGAAGGGGAGAGGGAGGGAGATGGTCCTTGCGAGTTGCTTGGTTAAGTATTCTGTAGTCAATGCAAACTTGTCAACTGTTGGCTACTCTAGCCAGAATCAACTCATTATCCTGGTTTTTCACAACAGTGATACCTGACTTCTTAGGGACCACTTGGACAGGTGAAACCCAAGTGCTATCTGAAATGGGATAGATGATCCCTGCAGCTAGTAACTTCATCACTTCCTTCTTCACCACATCAAGAATAGTGGGATTCAGCCTCCTCTATGGCTACCTCACCGACCTAGAATCATCCTCCAAGAGTATCCAATGCATGCAAATGGAAGGATTTATTCCAGGAAGGTCAGCAAGTGTCCATCCAATGGCCTTTTAGTGGCCACTCAAAACATACAGCAACTTCTCTTTATGCTCAAGTGACAAACTGCTAGAGATGATGACTGGAAGCTTATGAGCATCATCTAAATATCCATTTTTAAGGTGCTCAGGTAGTGACTTCAGCTCCAAGGAAGGTGGCTGAATGATGGAAGGCAAGGAAAGATTGGTGGCTGAGGAAAAGGCGATAGAAGAATCAATAGTTGTACTAGTATCTGCAACACAATCAAAGTGAAGTGCGGATGAAATCTTCCACAAATACTACACACAACAGCAGAATCATCACAGGTACAATTACAAGAACCAAGATCAAAATCAGAAAAATCAGAAAGTAAATCTACACTATCTACTGCAACATCAATGATATCAACAAGAAAGGCATAATGCTCCTCTACAGGATGCTCATGGCCTAAAAAATGTTGAACTGGACAGCGTCATCACCAAACTCCGTGGAAAGAGTTTCTACATGCACATCAATTTTGGTCCTAGTTGTCATCAAGAATGATCTCCCTAGGATCAATGTGGAACCATGGCTGGAAAACTCATTCTCCATATCCAAAATGTAAATATCTGCAGGAAAAATTAAATCATTAACTCGCACCAGCACATCTTGAATAAGTCCAAGTGGAAGCGCAACACTCCTGTTGGCTAAGTGAATGACAACATTAGTGGGTTTCAAATCACCAAGATGTAGTGATTTGTAAACTAATGTGGGCATGACATTAATTGAGGCTCCAAGGTCAAGCATGGCATCTGTAAAAGTACAATCTCCAATGGTGCAAGGGACAGTGAAAGTGCCAGGATCTTTGCACTTCTGTGGCAAGGTGGATAGTGGGATGGCAGCAACAGTTTTGCCCTGTATAAGTGCAAAACATTTCTGCTCATCTTTACTTGCTCATTTTCCTTCAGCTTCCTCTTGTGGGTGCACAAATCCTTCAAGAACTTTGCATATTTTGGAATCTGTTTGATGACATCCAAGAAGGGAATGTTGACTTCCACCCTCTTGAAAGTCTCAAGCAGATCAAAATCAAGCTTCACTTTCTTTGCAGGAATAGATCTAGAAGGAAAAGGTAGAGGAATATGTTTGGGTACAGAATCTATTTTGGCACCATCATCAATTTTTTTACCAGTATTTATTAAATTTGGAAGCTCTGTGTCACTCCTCAAGGTAATATCACTCACATTCTTTGGATTAATAACTGGTTGTTTGCCAGAATCTTGATGCTACATCTGGTTGATAGTTGTAGCTAACTGTCCAATTTGAGTCTGCAGGTCTTGGATGGTGGCACTGACATTTTGTTGAAACTGAATATTGCTGGTTGCCTTTGCTTCATCAGGTCCTCCAAGGAAGGTCCAGAACTACTCTGCACAGGTTGTGCAGGTGTTGGTGCAGGCTGCTGGAACTGTGGTTGTTGTCTGAATGAGGGAGGTTGGTATTTGGCCTCGGAGGGTTGATATTGCTGTTGTTGAGGTTTGAATGGCTGCTATTGTTGTTGTTGTGGACCAGGACCATACCTCAAATTCGAGTAATCTCTCCAACCAGGATTATAAGTGTTGAAGTAAGGATTATATTCTTGTTGAGGTCTGAATGGCTGTCCAGATTATATGGCAGAAACTTCAACAGCTTGTTCTGTTTCTTGAATAGTAGGACATAATTCTGTTGGATGATTAGGTGCACAATAGATACCACACAGCTTTGGTTGATTTGTTGTCATCACATTTTGTTGTTTACAAATGGCAAGTTGTCTCACAAAGGATCTCAATTTTGTTAGTTTATTCTCTAGCCTCTGGTTATCAGCAACCATAAAAACAAAAGCTTCATTTGCAGCCACCTTGGATGTTGCAATGCCTCTAGTACCAAATTGTTGATAATTTGCTGCCATGTTAGAAATCAACTGTCTTGCAGCAAGAGGAGTCTTGTCCATCAAAGTGTAACACACGTTTTACTCTCTCGTGTTTGATTGATTTTAGATGAAATCTCGTTTTCGTTTTGCATTAGAATCATCTTAGTTATAAATTTTATAAAAATTCTTTTCGCTTTGCAAATTCTACTGGTCATCTATATCATAAACGAATTTTCTCTCTCTCTCTCTCTCTCTCTCTCCACAGTTTAACTATAATAAAGCACAGTCTAACAATACAGTCCAAAGTATAGTTCATTATACAGTCCCAAATACATGCCAACATAAAAATACAACTAATTTAAAACTAGTTACAAATCATCAACACATCTTCATCATCACACCTTCTTCAATATCATCTACAACTTATGCTTTCCTGTTCTTCTGCTCGCCCAAATAAATTGGGGTCATCACAGGTGTCAACCACAGACACAAAATAGGGTAAGTATATGATAAAGATAGTTAGGTAAAACAATAGATCCATAGCTAATACAAATGATACTCATAAAGTAAGATACATGATGGATGCATAATAGATGCATGATTCTTTGTTAAAATGATGCATGACTGAGATCTCAGGTTCTCATTAAATGGTACCATAGTCAAGATAGCCCCACCCTCTCTAGTGGAACAAACCTATCCATTTAGTCAGGGTAGCCCAGTGTCGCGATAGGAATGTCACCTCCACCCATGTGATCATCATGGTGGTGTGGTCCTCACTGTCTCAACTACCCCCCAGTTCAGACTCCTCTGAACGCATGGACTCAGTTTAGCTATCTGACACACCTCCTCTCTGAGGTTACTCTATTACCTCCTCTTTGAGGTATGCAGATGAAATATGCAATGGCTTGCTTCTATTTCTTGCTTACTCTTCACCATTACTTTATTTCTCAAATTCTCATAAACTTTACACTATACACTTTCAATCACCCATCTTGATAGATTCAAGATATATTTTCACCACAATTTCCTCATGAGATTTAGTAAATATTCTCAAGGATGTATAGAACATCCTTTTAACAATACACATCACACACACATCACATAACTTTAATAAAACATCCATTGGATATATAACATACAATCTTTAGTAAAATATCAAATAAGTAACAAAATAACATACCAACTTTAATAAATCATTAAATCAAGTATTTCTTTAAAACATAGTCATAATATATAAAGATTTAAGTTACTTAACCACTTTCTTACTAGACTAGATTCAAGTTGTTCATTCTAACCATTATTCTTTTTAGTTATTTTAAGTTACTTATCCAAATCATCATCC
>PYAF01004798.1:33992-49544 GCA_007407185.1 Glycine tomentella
AAGAAAATACCATGTGTAAATGCCATATTAGAAACTAGATTTTTATTCATCATAAAAAATGACCACATGTAGCATGAAAGGAAGAAAAATTTGTATTCCTTCCCTTTAGATTGGTCATTCACGTGAGAAAACATGTAGAAGAGGCAAGAAACTTCATGATAAGCCACTTGGAAAGCAAGCCACATGATAGAAACAAGTGACATAACACTTGTATGGCATGGATGCAAGATAATATGAAAATGAAGCTAAGATTTCTCCACCTCCACCTAGCCTTCACGTGAACTTTGATGAAGCAAGGAGAAAGCTTCATGAAATTGGACACATGTTGGGACACTTGTAAAGGCATGTCAACTAAGTGAACACTTGGAAAGGCAATCATTATGACCAAGACAAGTGTTAGGACACTTGTATGGCACATAATTAGCTTGGAAGTTTTTTAAGGAAAGTTATATTTTCTAAACACTATATAAAGGACTTTAAGTGCAAGCCATTCTCAAGGCATTCTCCTACCCTCATTCACGTGACCACTCTCTCCCTACACCATCCTCATTTCATTTCATCTTTCTCTTTTAAAGCTTGAATCAAGTAAGAAAAACAAATCCATCACTTTGAAAGAATTTTCGTGAGAAACCTAGCAACCTTAGGAAGAGTTCTTGTCAAGCTTAGTAGAAGGATATCAAGGCTTCATCTTTAAGAGGATTTCCCAAGGAAGGAAGGAAGGAAGGAAGGAAGGAAGGAAGCAATTTATCCATTCAATTTCAAGATTCAAACTCACCTGAGGTAGGCTAAGCCTAAATCTCTAGTTAATCAATGGCTTGGATTAATTTACATGCTTTAGTAGGCTGAATTATGGTTATCATTTAGGCTTGAATTTCATGTCATTTGAAGGTTATTCTTTGATGAGAATATGTTGATTTAAGCCATAAGATAGGTGATGATTTATACCCATCAATATTAGTGATGTATGGAAGCCCATTTGATGATCTTTTGAAGGTGATTTTGATGATATTTTGGGCTGTCTGTTGATATTTTATGGAAAGATTTTATTTAAATTTTAGAAGTAGAGGATGAATGGTATCTGGTTAAATGGTTTAAATACTTGAATGATTCAATCTTGAGGATTTATTAGTGAGGTGGTAAGTGAAAGGAGAATTAAGATGTATACTATGTTTGAATCTTTTCTTGTGAATGTTTAAAGGAATTAGATATTATTTATATTGAGGATTATTAGTTAGATTACTAACATAATTTTTCTGTAGTTAAGGTTATTCACTTTTGGATTTGATTTTATTATGGATGGATATTGATGTGATAAGATAGGTGGATTCATGTTTCCAAGTCCAGTACGAGGCTTTGGAGAAACAGAATCTGATGCTACATACAGTACGATATGTAGTACCCAGGTGTAGGATACATGGCAATATTCACGCATATTTGCGTAAGACTATAGCAGCGTCTACATCCAGTACGAGGTGTAGCCACATATAGTACGATATGTGGAGGCCATTGAACCTTGGGATAGTTCATCTCATGCATTGATATAGTTGCATATTTCTTGTGGATGTGTTTGAATATTGATGATTGACTAACCTACTAATAAGTTTGGGATTTAGCTTTGCCTACTAAAAAATTTTATTTCATGAAATTAGATTATTAATGCTTGATTCTACTTGATCATTAATTTCATGAAATTAGATTCTAAGCATGACTGGAAAGTGCCCTTAGGATCTTAACTGAATGATTTTACTCATTATGTTACGTTGCTAGGAATAGGGCATAACATTTTGATTGCAAATAGCACATGATTGTGATTATAATGCTAGGGTATTTACTTCATATGTCAGGGATCAATATTCGGTAGATATCCTTAGGATTCTCGAATGCGAGAGATCGACTCGGGGTGAAATAATGTACGCATCAATAAGGATAAAAAATGATTTATACATGGTAAAGTTATTTGAATACTAAGGGTATGAATGATGAAACCCAATCCCACCTTCTCATAAATATATTTCATTGTACTATTTTCGTAATTTTTAGTTACTTTCGTAATCATATGAAATTTCGTTCATCCTTATTGTACATAACTATTGAATTGTTAAGTTTTACTTGGATAAAATGAGTAGTTCAAGTCCCTGTGGAGACGAAATTTTATAAATTTTGTAACTTACAACGACAAATTGGTATGCTTGCAAAGAGTCTTAACAATCTTCTGCATGTGTTAGTTGTGACATTTCTAATTCATACTCAAGAAGTTAGCCATGGACATCTTTGATATCTTTAGACTCCTTGATTGTTGTAACCTTTGGTTGCCATGGTCTTGTTAGGCATTTCAAGATCTTGATGTTTAATTCTTCAGCATCAAATGTCTTTCCAAGACCAAGAAGATGATTTAAATATGAGTGAATCTGGTTTGGAGTTGGGATATGTTTTCAGTTGTATTCATCTTGAACATTTCATACTCATGAATCAAAGCATGCTTCCTTGATCTTTTTGACTTCATCTGTCCTTTCATGAGTGATTTCCAACATCTCTCACATCTCCTTTACACTTTTACACCTAACAGTTCTAAAGAATTCATCAGAAGAAAGTACAGAAATAATCATGTTCTTAACTTTAAAATCATATTGAACAACTCTTTTTTCTGCATCTGTCATCTCAACAGTTTTTATAGGAATCAAAAGACCTTTTTCTATTGCATTTCAAGCACCGGTGTCATTTGATTGAATGAATATCTACATTCTATTTAACAAAAATTGAAATACTTTCCTTCAAACATCGAAGGACGATTGAGGGAAGCACCCTCCTTGAAGGTTATTTGTGTGGTATTCATTTTCTTTAATAAAGATAGTGATTTTGAATAACACTCTTGAATAATTTGTGTGGTATTCATTTTCTTTAACAAAGATAGTGACAACAAGAAGAGATAAAGAGAAAGTATTCAACACCAAGAACTATATCGGTTCACTTCTCAACAAGGGAAGCTACATCTAGTTTCTTCTAACAAAAACTTGATTAGAGTTCCACTATTCACAAAAAAAATATGTTCTTACAAGCTTACAACAATCACCCTTAATCAACCCTAGATTAAGATCAAAAATCTAATATCCTTTAGACTCCTAGTGATCAATAAATAGAGAACCATTCTCTACTCTTTCCTCTAGAGAACCATACTCTAGACAAGCTTTAAGAACCCTTCTATAATAGCAACAAACAAGCTAAAATTCTTAATTGAATTTGCAAACAAATTTTAATGGAGAGAGAAAACCTAATGATCCAATGATATGAATGTAAATGATTTACCAATCTTCATTTAGGTTGAAAGAAAACAAGTTTCAGAGCAAACTCTCCAATAACTTCTTTAAAATCTTGTCCAATAACAAATCTTTCAATAACTCATGAAGATTTAGAATTTTGTGGGACAAGAGCTTTGTGACTCAGAGTATTTCTTCTCACTTTAGAAGGCTTTTGAAAATGTATGAAATTTTTGTTGTAATGATTTGTGCTATTCGAAAGACCCAACAACTTTTTATAGAAAACTGTAGCAACTGAATGTAATCTATTAAATCGTCCATGTAATCGATTATTTCCACTTGTTTAATTGATTAATACCATATTTAATCGATTAAAGTGTTCTTTTTCTTTCTGGAAAAGATACATGAGCAATGTAATCAATTAAACCGCCATGTTGGATACAGAGGGAGCTGGAAAGAAGATCAAATCAAGGATGAAGCCCTTTGCTTAAAGGAGTTTAGCTTTTTACATGCTATTCAATTGAAGGCATTTATAATTTGTTAAGTTGTTCAAGAGGCTTATCTTGTGATCCTTGCATTTGCATTTAGAAAGAAATTCTCATGGTTTAAGTTTTGGAAAATGCATTTGTGCACTGCTTTAATCGATTACCAGCTTGTGTAATCTATTACAAAGCCATGAAGAATACTTTAATCGATTACAAGCAAATCGTAATCGATTACACAACATAAAAACACAAAACATGTCTGACTGCCTTAATCGATTACCACTCACTCGTAATCAATTACATAGGCTTATTTCAATTCTGAGACTAACTGCCTTGATTGATTACAGGTCGTTTTAATCAATGACATTGTTCATAAATCTTTTTTAGATTGTACTAAGAACACTTTAATCGATTATTTTGCATATTAATCGATTACATTGGTTAAATATAATCGATTACATGTAGTTAAATCTATTTTCTATAAAAAGATGTTGGGTCTGAACATTTGCAATAATCTTGAGAAATTAATTTTACGAATTACTCATTACTCCCAAAGCTTTCAAAGTCTGAGAAAAACATTTTCTGAATCTCACACATCTTGTTTCAAAACCCAAGAACTCATGATTCATTGATCATATTGTTTTGAACAAGATTCTTCAAGAGTTTTTCAAGAGAGCTGCTTTTCAACATTAGCATTCATTCAATCTGAATTTGCTTGGTAAAATTCATTCATTCATCCTCTAAGAATCATAAGGTTGTATCTTTCTTAAACTCTTACTGTGAATTGACTTGTTTCTAATAATTCTTGTAAGTACTTGGTTCCTAATGTTATGAAAACTTTAAGCTTTTTCACAAAACATGTGATTTTATGAAAACCATGAATGCAAGCCAATGAATGATGTTGATGCAGTGCAAGAGATCATAGGATGAAACTCTTATACATCTAACAATTACATATGTCTTCAATTGAATGACATGCAAAAGCTGAAACTTTATCCAAGACTAAGAGCCTCAGCATCTTGATCCTGTTCAAGCTCCCCCTGCATCTAACAATCTCCCCATTTTTGTCTTTCATCATGCCAAACTTCAATTGAACATATTGACCCTTCATGTGCCTTTAAGCGATGAATTCCAAGAGCTTTATACTTGACATCTGAAATAGATTCAGCTTCTTACCAAGAACAAAAGTCAAGTATACTTTGCATAAACAATGCATATTCGATATTAAGTTCAAATAAGAGCAATAATCAGATCAGAGTAAAGGTTCAGAGTAAATCAAATAAGGGTTATCATGTAACATTATTTGTACATCCTTATCTTTTTAATTGCACTTGCACATCATGTATATGTTCATGTTTTTCTCCCCTTTTTGGCTTATCAAAGACAAAATACTTCAATGATAATGAGATAAGCAAGGAAGATGTAAACAACAAATACAAAGTTTTATTCATTAATAATAAGGTGCAGTACAAAAGACATGAAATTAAAAGTTTAGATTTTCAAAAATTGTGCAGATTTTGCAGAAACGCCATAGATAATCGATTACATAAGCTTGGTAATCGATTATTTCAAGGCAAAGTCTGTCTCTAAATAAAGCGTGATCGATTAATTCGAGGCTGTAATCGATTACTCTAGAGAGATTTGAAAACTGATTCAGCTCTCAAATATTAAGTAATCGATTAAAACGTAGTGTAATCGATTACTCCAGAGAATTTATGCTTCTGGATTGCATTTAAGCATCAAGTAATATGATACTAGATGCACTCCTTAAGAGTACTTAAGTGGATGACCCAATACAGAAGATAGATAAGAGAACTAGACTAAATGACCCATGTTGTCGTCCATCCACCTTTATCCTCTAAAATTTAAATAATTTTTTCATTATAACAAATTGTTTTCCAATGCAAACAATATTGGCAGCTCCTTATTCTCGGTCCTAGAAACAATGTTGTTGTATGGTTTTGTTCCTTGCATGGGAAGACCAACAAGGACATCAAAATTGTAGGTAACAAGTTAAGTCTCAAATTGTAACACATTTACTCTATTCTTATTACTATACATGAACCTTCTGATCTTACAATATGCAATATGTGTTTTTCTTTTAAATAGCGCTTTGAAGGAATTCCATGGTAAGTCCATCAAGAGTAAATTTGATGTTGATCGAATTGAAGAAAATGTAAGTAATTTAGCCAACAATGTTTTAATCTGAGTCATGACATTTTATACATTTGTAATTATGGGATATAACTAAATTTCATATTGAATTTAGAGTCATCTTCAAATCGAAGGCCCTAAGTGTAACACATGGAAATCACAACTCAATGTATGTACATATTTAGCCTTGTCTGAGTTTTTGCCTGTGATTGAATAGATTATGGACTATGATTTAATTAAAAATCACAATGTTAATTTATTTTCTTAGTGACTAATTGTCTGTGATTGTTTACTCGTAATGAGTTTGCCTTTGATATTTTGTCATTGATTTAATTCCTTGTAAGAAAAGGAACATATATTTGGATCATAGGAATTTATTAATTACACAAACAAACATCTCATGTATTAAGCTTTATAAAATTTTAACTGGTTCAATTTAATTCCTAAAGCTAGTAGAAAATTAATTTATGCCGCGAGAAAATAATTCAAAATGCAAGAGTATATTGTGTAAAATAATTACATAGTGTAAACCCTGTTTGGCCATCATGGCAAAAATCCTACCCACCAATGGGGGGAGGGGTTGAGCAAAACCCTTCCCCAATCCCTCATTAGCCAAAACAAAACTTAACCACACTCTTTCTCTCACCAAAACCCACGGCCAACACACACACACCCCATTATCTTTCATTTTCTTCTTTTCTCTTTGTGACTTTGAAAGAAATTTGTTTTCTTCTCTCTCCAACCTCAGCTGAACCCTTTCACCCAAAGTAAACACCATTTCCTTCTTCTCCTTGTGTTGGCCAAAAATCACTCTCAAAGGAGGAAGAGCTCAAAAATTTTATGCACTACTTCATATTTATGGTGTTAAGAGCTTAGGGAAAACAAACTTCTTCACTCAAAAAAATTGTAGCTTTCTATTTTTAATTTAAAAGGTCAAAGTAAAACAGAATGGTTACATGAAAGACATTTTGCGAAGTTTGGAAAAAGGGTTGGAAAGACAATTTTACTTGGAATGACTCAAAATGAGTTTTCTATGATGTTTTCCTTAAATTAGGTTTTGTTAGCTTTAAACTATAAAAAGTGGAAGCCAATTTGGTTTTCAGAATAGGTAGAAATTTACAAAAAGTTTAAACTATGTCAAAATTGGAATATATTATGTCTTGTTGCCTTGGGAAATTTATATGAATTTTTGTAGAGTTTTGCAAGTGACATAGTTTACCTTTTTAGAAAGATAAGAAAATTTTATTTAAATCTATGTAAAAAGTTTCGATTTATAAAATTATTTGCTAATATTTACAAAGGCTTGGATTTGCTCAATTTTCAAAGGCTAGAGGTTTTAATGCATGGTTACTTTCAAAAGCTAGGGATAGACCGACCTGTTTTGCCACCCATACAATTTGCTAAGTATAGAAATGTGTGTTTTTCATATTGCATTCTAAAGAAGGCTCAGATATATATAACCGAGTAACAAGATAGATTTAATAATGCTAGATACTAAGGGATAAACGCCTTTATCTAATCACAACAAAACTACTAATCATAACAAACAAAATTCAAAATTCAGAACAAATACTTTATCACTAAATTCATTCAGAACATTTACTAACTTTCATCTTATCATATTTGCTATTGATAAACCTCATAATCTTATCTTTATCTTCATTGGTATGAAAGTTAAAGTAACAGAACACAAAGTTATAATTGTGTTAAATATATAATATATACTTGTTTATATATATATATATATATATATATTGTATTTTAATTAAATTAATTAATATGTATATATAATAGGTATGGGGCGGGGCAGAGCAGAATGGATACTACAAATCCTGTATTGGCATTCACTCACATTCAAAATTTGCTATAAATACCCATCTCGTATCCATCCCAAGACCATATATAATCTTATAGCTGTCAAAATAGGTTGGCTCGACCCATCGAGTCCAGCCCACCTCGAACTCTTAAATGGGTCAACCTAACCCATTTCACTTAAAATTGATTCGAGAATAAAAGTGGCCCAACCCAGTTCACCACATGTTGTGGGTTAAACAGGTTGTTCCACCAACCCACCTAAAATAAAATAAAAATATTTTTTTAAAAAAGAAAAAATAATAAAAACCAATTTTTTAAGAAAAAATTGAATAAACTAGAAAAATATTAATTAAATTAAATCTTTCATTATCTACACATCACAATCAGACATATTATCAAAAATTAGAAGCCTAGAACTATAATAACACAAATTTAAAAAATAATCTTGAACAAAACACTAAATAAAAAAATGTTAATCAATATTACAAAATACTAAAGATATATTTTAAGTGAATTTTAATCTATTTTTAGTTAAATAAACAAAATCCTTTAAAGTTCTAAAAAATATTATAAAATTCTAATAAATTATTTTTTAATAAATTAGGTAGATCAAGTTAAATTACCACGGATTCAACTTGGATGTAACAAACCAATTGCAAATTTTTTCGTATTTTGGCCCGGCACGATCTTAACCCATGATAGATCATATTAACACGTGAATTTGGGCCCATTTTCATAGCTCCATGTGATCTGATTATTTGAGCACCGAAACAAGTTGCTATATGCGATTTATCAAAACCTAGAGGCACTAAGGCACGTGTCGTAACACAAGCAGAGTTTAGCTTCCACCATCCAATCTCACGTGGCACTCAATAACCATGCAAATGATAACCTTCCTCCACGTTTCACCTCCACCACTTCACTTCAACCGTTAAACCGCACTTCCTTCATTTAAACCCGTTGCAATAATCCAAAACGACAAAGCAGCAGCATCCACCACTTTCCAAAGTCCAACCATAACGGAAACAAAAACACAAACTCGTTCTACAATCCAACAATGTCACCACCACCATGGGAAGCTCTCATCCTCGTAGCCACTTACCTTGACCCCAAAACCCTAGCCATAGCCTCATGCGTCTCCAAGTCATGGTTCTCTTCCATGTCCTCTGACATCATTTGGAAACCCATCTTAGCCACCCACTTCCCCTCTCTTTCCACCCTTCGCTCCTCCGCTGTCACGGTCGCCTCCCGCCGCCTATTCTCGATGGGCCACACCGCCACCACGCGCCGCCTCCGGAGGCCCTCGAAGCCGAGCCTCTCCCTCGGTGACCTTGTCTTCGCCGTCTCCATCTCCACGCGCGACTCTAACATTGTCTCCATTGCGAGCCCCTGTGACGCGCTGCGCGTGAACACACCCGGGGTGTTTCGCTTTGGCGTGGGCTGCGATGGCGCCGTTTTGAGGGAGGGGGTGGAAGAGGTGAGGGTGGCGTGGAACGTGGTGTTGAGAGGGTGGAGAGGGGTTTTCACCATGATGGAGCGCGTGGGGAAGGTGGGGTTTGCGCCCGGCGGCGAGGGGTGGTTCTCGCAGGAGCTTCCAGCGCCGGGGTGTTGCTCCGGTGCGGTGGAGAGTGCGGTGGTGGCGGATTTGAAGGTGGGAATGTGTGAAGGGGAGGGTGAGAATGTGAATGGAGTTAGGGTGAACGAGGTGAGTGTGGGGATTTTGAGCGTTGTGGATTGGAGGTACATTAGTGTTGAAGATGGGCTTAGGTACTTGCAACATTTTCTTCTCACTAACTATGCAAACTAATTAGCAAGGGAGGAAGTGAAAAACCAAAAATAATGTAACAATGTAAGTTTGTAGAAAATTAATACAGTAAAGTATATCTGAAGGATTTTGAGTTTTCTATTGTCTAGTTTCTTTTGACATTTATTTTGTATCTTTTCATTTTCTTCCTTTTCTTTCTCTTTCTCTATTTTTTAATCTCAACTCCGTTTTAATTAAGTCCCGGGCGCTGCGCGCCAGTTTATACACAAGACAAGATTTTAATCTTTAAATCCTACAAAAAATATGACTCCTCAGTCATGTAAAATGAAAAAAAAAATGGAGTAAATAATGAGTAAATGAACGCCTATATTATATACCTCATGATATTGGCCAATTAATTGTGAACGGGTCTCCAAGCCTGGTGGAAGGAGTTTCGGATGTTTGGGTGTGGCAATTCTGTTTGTCGGAGGTAAGACAAGTGTTCATGCTAGGGGTTTGAATATAGATAACACGTGCCCTATATGTGGTGAGGTGGATGAATCCATTTTTGCATTGCTAAGTGTAACGTGACTAAAAAGGCTGTGGCAAAAGTTTGGTGTGCATATATATCTTTAAATGACGAAGCAACTTGAATGGGAGAATGTTGAAGATTATTTGTTGGGCTATTAATTAGGAGAGTGCGGATCCTGCATAAAACTGTAATGGAGCTGGCTATTCAACTTTCAGTTACATGCCTTCGCCCAAATTTGGCATAGTATGCTCGTTATCTTCTTTTTAAAATTTGTCTTGGTCTTTACTTAAAATTTTCTTCTCTTTCAAATATGAGTAAAAAAAAGCCTTTTAAATATTAATGTGTTTTTAGTTTAAGTAATTATTTTTTTTTCCATAAAAAAATAATTTTTACTAGTCCTTCAAATATCTCTTTCATTCCTTGTGTTATAATTTGTTATTATCATCGTAAAAAATGTTTTTCAATTTAATTTCTCAAAAATGTCTAGTGGCAATTTAAAATGTAAAAAATTTATACTTTTTTTTTCTATTTTTCTTCTTTAAACCAATAGATATATAAAAATAAATTATCAAATTATATGAGTCAAATATTTTGGTGATTAAAAACCAATGGATATGTAAAAATAAATTATCAAATTATATGAGTCAAATATTTTGGTGATTAAAAATTGTCAAAAATTATTTTTCAAAATAATAATAATAATAATTTGGGTGATTAAAAATTGTTATGAAGACACGTTATACAAAGAGGAATTAAAAATAAATTTTTAAAGAAATTAATAAAAATAAATTATTTTTGTAAGAACTAAAAATATATTTAAGAAAAATATAATAGTTAAAAAAGTTAATTAATAATATTTAATTACATCAAACTCAAATAAAAATAATTTATTTTTAAAATTATATTTCAAATAAAAAAATTTATTTTTTAAAATTATTTTTTTATTAAAATTAGATATTAAAAATAAAAAGAAGTCATTAAAATAAAATATATTACATGAAGGGTATTTTCAGGGGTGGAACTTGATACACGTTCACAGGGACAGCCGTCCAATGTTATTTTTTTATATTGTGTTTGAAAAAAAATATACAGTTGAACAATTGAAAATAAATACTTCATTGATTTTGTGTTTCTTTTTCTTCAAAAGTGATTATATTTATTTTGTTATATTCTATTTTTATTAAACTAAAATTTAAATAAAAATTTTTATCTTGTGAAATTTTTTTCCCCTCCTAATTATTTTGTCTAATTTTTTGGATATTTTGAAAATAATCTCATTAAATAAAATAAAATTAGTTGAAATTTGTTTATATTTAAAATGAACATTCTAAAATATTTTTTTTCTTTATATTTGTATTCAAAATTGGAGGAATTGGAGAAGCATCCTTTAAAAATTTATTTTTGTAATGTATCTTTTAAATTTGAATCTATTTTCTCTTCTGAAATGGTCATTTTTTTTAATTTTGGATCATTTAATTAACAATTTAAGACATAAATCTTGTCTCATATTATGGTGAAAATTAAGTAAACTAAGTTCCACAAATAATCGAAAAAATTTAATATTAATTTTTGTTTTATTTTTTGATTTCTTGTTAGACTTATTTTTTATGTTTAGGATTTTTAATTCAAAAGATATTTATGTCGTAAGACGAATCAGGACTCTTAATTATTTTTATTGTAAACAAATACAAAGGTAAAAGTTATGTTTTATGCGCTATCATAACATATTTTGTGAAGTCTGCGTTTGATGTTTCAGATGATAGAAAGATGGAATCATGATGATATGACATTAAAGATGACATTTAAGACCTCATTTAATACTTTGTGTATGAGAACTATTTTGTAGAGACATTCTCTTAGGATCTGTTGAATCCTATAAAGAATAAATGAAGTCAAGCTCTAAAATTCCTCAATCGCCATCAAAAGAAGAGCTTTGTTGCAGAGATCTGATTTGACGCAAAAGGAAGTAGTTTCCTACTGTAGTGTTCAACACGCCAACAATGAAGAGTGGTTTCTTAGCATGAGGAAGTGCTTGCATTTAATGTCCCAATGGTCACATTCTTTATATGCGAGCTTAAGAGAGAAAATACTTTCGTTTAGTGACAACAAATACTTGATTGAAGGAGGCCTATAAATACCAAAAAATTTGAAGACATGTAGCATGAATTGAAGTGCTCATTATTCAAATTATTTTTGTAAAAATCTCTTTGTGTAAATTCTTGTAAAATTTAGAAAATCTGATGGAGGTCCATTGCAAATTATTTAGAAGGAGAGCTTGAAGAACTTCCTTTGGTGAGCTTTAAATGAGCCATGACAAGAGCTAGAACACAAGCCCTTCAAGACCACATCAAAGCTAACTTGGACAAACATGAAGAAGCACACCAACTCAAGGATAACAAGGGTTGGATTTTAATGTCTCAAGTTTAATTTAATTCCATAAACTCTAGCACTTGTTAGAAGCAAAAGTAGTGACAATAAAAGGGCTTTTTAGTGCAATTGCGTAAAGAGGTGTAGATGCACTTGAGTGTAAATTGTGTAGCACCTTTGTAAGCTAGACTGCACCTTAAGGCTTAAAATATTGCACCTTAGGCACGGTTTGGGTCAGCCAAGAGTCACTTAGGGAAGCTTGCACCTCAAGCTTCATTAAACGTGCATTAGGCTCCATTAGTTTGCATTACAAGCTTCATTTGAATTGTCATTTCATGTGCATTTAGTTGGTAAATTTCGTAGCTTTATAAGCTGCCCCAAAATTGAATGTAACTAACTTTGTTCATATCAATGCAAATCTGAAATTTGCGTGAGAGTTTCTCTCTTGTTTTTGTGCAAGAAACTCTTAGGTCTTATCAATAGTTTCTCAATGTTATTGTGGCGATTCTTCCTAGACTTATTGGAGAGCTTCTCCGTGGTGTCTTCCATCTTCATCCTTAACCTTTCTCCATCTTCCATTGCTGCAAATTAAAGCTTCTTCCAGCCCTTGGTTCCACGTGAAAGTGAAGAAGCTTGAGTTCTTGGAGGAATCTTGAAGAGTAGGTTTCATTGCAAGGTAGATTGGGGAATTCAATGGCTAATGGGTTCAGCCATACATCAAAATCTCTTGAAACACTTTGATTATCTTGAGAGAAAATACTAAGTGTTGACAGTATCTATCTGTCTATAAGACGATTAAGTCTTAGTCAGTGTGCAATCAAAACAAACAGATCTTCTTGTTTGTGTCAGAGTCAGCAGTAGTTTGGTAGGATAAATAATATCAACAAGCTTGGTATAGAGCTTGAGTTAAGGAGCCAGAAGTGGTAGTGGTAAATACTTGTAACTTGTTAAAGTTAGTGAAACTTAGTGGGTTTCCAAGAACTGGATGTAAACTCGGTAGTTGAGATGAACCAGTATAAATTTCTTGTGTCTAATGTATTTTTGCTCTTTAAACTAACTTAGGGTTTGAATGTAAACTTTGCATTTGAAGAACTCTGTTTGTTTTGTATGATCTGAAACTATCGTCTGATTTGCTTTGTGAAAATCTAATATTTGTTTCTTTAGCTTTTCTTTATCAAACGATAATGTTGTTTTTGAAAAAGGTTTTAAGTCTTGTAAAAATCATAAGTCAACCCCCATTCTTTTGATATTTGCCTTTATATATAGTTTGGTATAAGAGCTCAGGCTTTAAGGGTTAAGCTTCTGACAGTGTCTAAAGGAAAAAATTCTGATGGCAGATAATAACAACAATAGTCAGTTCATTGTTGAGGGAACATCCCTCATAAGGTCACCCAACTTCAGAGGAGAGGACTACCCTTATTGGAAAAACATAATGCAGATGCACATCAAGTCCAACAATTATAGACTTTTGCTGATCATAAAAAATGGAGATATACCCATGCCCAGACCTGAAGCAGAATGGACAGACAATGACCTTGCTATAATGGAGCTAAACACAAAATCTCATTATGCTATGACATGCGCTTTATCCAGGAATAAGTACAACAAGATATGCATACTTAAGACAACCAAAGAGATATGGGACTCATTGAGCATCAACTATGTTCAACAAAGAACGGCTAGACTTTGACATGACAATTATGAAAGCTTCTCCATGAAAGAAGAATTATGGAAAACATGTTTGGAAGACTTCAAATGCTTCTGAATGGTTGAATCTCTAGGACACATCTTCACCAAAGCTCAGATAAATCTGAAGATTCTAGACAACTTTCGCAAGGTGTGGGAACCAAAAACAACAACCATCCAAGAAGCTAGAAATTTGAAAACTCAAGCATCGGATGAACTATAAGGTATCCTAACATTTCATAAAGTTCACCTTCATAACTAAGATCATCTGCCTAAGAGAGATTATGCTGCCCTCGAGACTAGAGTAGTTAGCTCTAAACAAGAAGAAAATAAAAGCTCTTATAAAACTCTAAAAGTGCAGATGGCTCAGATAACAGTTCTGATCACCAAAGCTCAGATAAATCTGAAGATTCTAGACAACTTTCGCAAGGTGTGGGAACCAAAAACAACAACCATCCAAGAAGCTAGAAATTTGAAAACTCAAGCATCGGATGATGTAACACCCTAAAATTTCAATAACTGCAAATGTATGGTCAAAATGTTTCTTGCACAACTATTTGATATGAGTGTTAGGTTATGTGAGACTTGATTGATCTATATTTAAGTTATTGGGCGAAATATTAATTAGAGATATTACAAAAAAATAGTTTAAAAGAAATGATCATACTACCCTTTTCTTGAAGCAGAAATTACAGAAATATCCTTAAGATGAAAATTACACAAATACCCTTGGATACTTTGTAAATAGATTTTGTGAAAACTTGATGAAATTATAGAATACTCTTAGATGGCAGATTATCAAAATACTTTGTGACAGAAAACTCTAGAATAGAATTTCTATGAAATTTATAAGGTAATAACTTTGAAACTTTATTAAGAAGAATTCAAGCATAAGAAAATATGGGAAAATGATAAATAAAATCAATGGAATTTTCTCTTAATTGTAGTATATATAGACTTATTTAATAAAATGGTTTAGTAATTTTGATGGTCAAAAGTAGTATGGACCAATCAGAATTAAGGTAAGAGCAGTCTTGTATGTAAAGTCTGTATGGCACTCTGTATAGACTGCTTGTGAGCAATTTATACTGTAATTGAAGTCAGTTTCCGGAAAACTCTAGAGTTTTATTATTTAATATTATCCTTTAGGTAAAAAAGTTCAAATTGAACTTTACTTCTGTAACTCCCCGTATGCATCCGGTGTATTAACATATTACTTAATCAGATAAACGTATAATTACTTTAATTAAAAAGCCGCGGAAGCGATTTCATTTCTAAACCATATTTCCTGATTCATTATGTATAGTACATACGACCACTGTAACACCCCAATATTTCAATTTATTGTGTATGGATTGATAGAAATATTTTAAGGATTATTAGAAATTCAATCTATAAGTTGAGTGGCATTTTGTGCTAGATTTCGTAGCTTCCGTGAATAATTCAAGCTTCCGTAAGGTATTTTGGGTGATATTTGTGTAATTAAACGAATTTACGAAAGGGCAGTTTGGTCTT
>PYAF01004798.1:60237-85992 GCA_007407185.1 Glycine tomentella
TAGCACGGAGAGACTCCCACGATACACTTACCTGGCTAATTGTGTGATTAACAGTGTCTTGAGACTCTGGTTTGTCTCAACTCTATTTTAGTTGCAGGATACTCTGAAATTATAATCTTTCTTATAATTTATAAACTCATTTGAATATTGCGGATTCTTCATTGGAACTCTCATTTCAAAACTCATTTTTAAAATCAATATAAACTCATTTGAATATTGCGGATTCTTCATTGGAACTCTCATTTCAAAACTCATTTTTAAAATCAATGAAGACGTGTTGAAACTTTTCATTCTTATTATTTTAAAAGAAAAAAAAATTCCGCTGCAAATAAAATAAATACGTAATAGAAAAGGTGGTTACAACCACAAAGCATAACTAGCCCTTTTCCGATCCAGATAACAAAAGAAAGGCAGATCACAACAATATCCAACAGATATAACAGGAGGAATAAAATTACATAACTCATCCAGTTATGTACATATATACATCAAGTTCTCAGGACCACACCTGTGGTTATACAAAATAATAAGCACCACGTGCTACAACCTCAAAAGTCTCATCCTCACACGAGGGCATACAAAACACATAATGTCCATGTACATAACAAGTCCATAACAGGTGTGCACACACACACACCTCTTCCCTCACAGGGGTACAAATACAAATACATCAACAAAAAAAATAGCTGAGCCTCCAAGCTCTCCAACTGCTGCCAAGCAGCTACACAGGACTGTCTCTATTGGGGCCTCCCGCCCTGAGACCTATCATCTCTTCCAGATGAATCACCTGCAAAAACATAATCCCCACACGGGGTGAGATACACATCTCAGTAAGTTCAGGGCTCTCGGAGGCTTCTCTTCCTCCCTGGCTCACTTCCATGACTCACTTCCATGACACACGTCATCAAAGGCATCACAATCAATGGCCTCCCGGCCCTCATAACAATACATAGCCAATCATCTAGCTCTAATGTATATCTGCGGAACTACGCCACCAAAGATGCATCATCATCAGTATCAGGACTCTCAATCCTCAGTGTGAGACCGGAACTCACACCCGTGCCATCCCATCGGGAGCTACCCCTTACGCATGGATGCACGTATATGGCACCTCCGAGAATAGGCTTCAACCGCGATGGGACCACCTATCTCTTGGTCTTAAGGGATCATCATCACCCTTTATGTGAGCAAACCAAACTAGGAGGTGCGCTCTTCTCCTAGGGAGGTCCATATCTATCTAACTGGCCAGAAGATCTATTCAACAGGTAACCATACATACAAATCATAGAAGCATGCATATCATTATGAGAAAGCAACAACCAATTTCATGCATGCATCATGAATGCAACCATCACTCCCTCGAAGTATGGTGGAACACAGCAGTGGGAAACGCTCCCAAGAAACCAAGAACTTACCTGGCAAACCGGTGCTCTGCAGTTCAATCCCTGAACGGTGGACTACGCCACTGACACCCTCGGTGTCACGCCCTATACAAGGCATATAAGCTCAATCAGATACCAATTCAACCATACAAGGCACAAACCTCTGAGTCATCTATCTTAAGGTTATCAGAGCTAATCAATTCACTAGACAACTCATAGACCCTCAACGGTCTATCTCGGCCTAACCAAGGCACTAGAGTCTCCACAAGACTCGGTACAAGCCAAAACAAAGAGCTCAAAGCTCTATACAGGCCAATACTCAAGATTATATACAACATGGCTTGAACGGTTTCTTCCACACAACATCACCGTTCCTAAAGCCTCTCAAGCACATAAAAGCAAATATCAAGGCTCATGATGTTATACCATCATCAAATAACCCAACATTCTTCCTAAACATGCATTTCTCAGAGCCAAGAACCAAAGTCCATGAAACTAACATTTCAAAGCTAATCCTTCATCACAACAACTTCCTAAACATACTTTTCTAAAGGACCCAAGTCTAATTCCAGCTCTAGCTCAAAAGGGTCACTATTCACTCCAAAAGCAAAATCACAAATCAAACGGTAAAACTCGAATTTCTTACCTTAAAAACGACAAGGAAGGCTAATGGACCACTTCCCCAAGCTTGGGTGTCCGAGAATTGCCTTCTATCCCCGCCGAACTCGAGTTTTGGGAAACTCCCTAGAGAACACGATCTCTCCGTTTGATGATTTTTAGGAAAATGTGATGAAGGATTCTAGCTCATAGGGTGATTCCCTACAAGTTTCATGTTTGAAGGGAAGTGTTTTGGTCAAGAATGAAGGTGGTATGAAGCTTCAAAGCTCTCCAATGGCAGAAAATGGCTGGAGGAAGAAGATGAAGGTTTTTGGCCCTCAGAAATCGCGAAATGGGCCTTTTATACCTGTCCTGACCGAGTTCCCGTGCTGATGGCGCCACTCTGGCGCTACCGGCGCCACATTCCAGAGAAAATTGGCTTCCTGGAGCAATTCTGGCGCCAGTTCCCAGTGCATCTGGCACTACCGGCGCCAGATTCTAGTGAAAAATGGCCTTCTGCAGCAATTTCACGCTACCAGCGCGAATCTCACGCTAGTAGCTTAAATCCCACGCTACTAGCTTGAGATTTTTTTGAAAAAATAAGGGTTATTATAACTTCTTCATATAAAAGGCCATGTGTGAAGATGAATTCGAATTGAATTTTACTTCCTTTCAATGAATGCCATGTGTGAAGCTATCTTTAAATTGAATTCTTCTTCTTCATAAAAGGTGACATGTGGATACAAGGAAAACCATATAATTTTCTTCTCTTTAAGAAAATGAAAACATGATAAATAGAAAAATATCTTAAGCTTCATAAATTAAAATGATAAGATACAATCATGAAGGCTTAAGAAACATCTAGTCACTTGTAAGCCACCATTGATGAAGGGATAAGAAGCCATCATGCTTTGGGAATTATTTATACAAAGTAGCATGAAAGAAAATAAAGTTTCTCCTCCTTCTTTGTTGTCCACGTGAATAAGCTAGAAGAAGAGAGAAACTTCATGAACATGCCAAGTAAGAGGACATTTGGAAGAAAGGTGTCATGCCTTGAAGGACATGTGTACAAGATGGCATGAAGAAAAGAAAAATCTTCTCCTATTTATTGGATGGTCACGTGAAAGATGGAGAACCATGGAGAAGCTTCATGATTTTCCAAGTGGAGACTTGGAAGAAAGAAGGAAGAAGCTTCAAGACCATGACAAGTGGTGGGACACTTGTAAAGGTCATGATAAGTGCAGGGACACTTGTAATGGAAGCATCATGACTTAGGAGATTTTTGTAAATATTCTATTATTTTCCAAACTCTATATAAAGGGGGGGAGGCCTTAAGTGGAAGCCATTCTGAAGACTTCATCCTATTACACCTTCACGTGAATCTCTCTCATCTCTTTCATTTCATTTTCATCCTTTCCTTTCCAAAGCATAAAGAGACTCCACTTTCCCTTGAAGATTACGTGTAGAAGCTAGTACCATTAGGAAGAGATAGACAAGCTTCATAAGAGGTTATAAGGTATGTATAGGGAAGCTTTATGATAAAGATAATTTAAGTGTTGTTTGTGTTTGAATAAGTGTTTGAAGTCCATGTGTTACTGAGTGTTTCTATGAATTTCTCTAAATTCCATGTGTTGTTGAGTGTTTCTATGAATCTCTGTATATGAATGATATGTTGAGTTTCTGTACATGAGTAACAAGCTGAGTTCTGTACTTGATTTATATTGAATCTCTGAGTAAATTATGTGAGACAATGATTGGAGATTGATGTGAAAAATACATATAAGTTGATAAAATGAATGAGTCATGCATAAATGAAACCATCTCATGTGTATCATAAGAGTTGCCTCAGAGAGGAGATGTGTCAGATAGTTACAAGAACTGAGTCTGTGTGTTCAGATAAGAGAAGTCTGAGCTAGGGGGTGACTCTTGCAGTACAGAATCACATCACATGAAGTGTGAGTGAGAACCTAGGAAAACACTGGGTATGTAACACCTCAATTTATCATCTTGTTATTATTGATTTTTAATGAAAAATTACTTTGCCAATTTACTAAAAATTATTGAACCAAGGTTACTATTAATTAATATTCAAAAGATTTCTATGTCTGGTTTATCTATAACTAAAATATACTGTAAAATACAATACAAACTGATATAGAATCTATTACATAGTACATATAACTAAAATATTTATTACAACAAAACATCTTCAACCAAACATCTTCAACAAAGACCTTCATCAAAAACAGCTTGCCAATCCTTTTTTACTGTTCATCTGCTCACCCAATTAAAATCGGGGTCATAGCAGGTGTCAACTACATACACAAAATACAGGGTAAGTTTATGATAAACATAATTTAAGCAAATATATTCAATATGTAAATATTCATAACAACATCCTTAAAAATGCATAATTCTTTTAGACTCTTTATCATGATGCATGATTCTCTTGAACTCTTATTATTTGGTACCAACAGTCAAGATAGCCCCATCCCTGTAGCACAGAATTGAAACGATCAGTTAGGGTCTCACAGTGTTGCAATAGGATTCTCACCCACACTCATGTGATCATCATGGGTGGCGTGATTTTTCCACTGCCAAGTCACCCCCAGCTCAGACTTCTCTTATCTGAACGCTCGAACTCAGTTCCTGCAGCTATCTGACACACCTCCTCTTTGAGGCAACTTTTATATATACCTCCTCTCTGAGGTAACTCTTATATACACCTCCTCTGTGAGACAACTCTTATGCACATGAGACACATGAAACTGATTCTCTTAATTCATAACTCTTTTCCTTATATTTATTTTCAACACCAGTTCTTCAATCACTGTCTCATTTATTTTACTCAAAAATTCAACAGAATTCAAGTACAGAACTCAACTTGTGTAGAAATTCATGGAAACACATGAAGTTCATAAAGATTCATGAAACACTAAGCAACACCTGAATTTCATAGAAATTCATAGAAACACTCAACAACACATGAATTTCAAGCATCTATTTTAATAAAATAACACTCAATTCTTTGAAGCATTTCATCAAACACATGGTATGCAAGCTTTGTTTTCCATAGAAATAAATGAGATTCTATGAATACTTATTTGAACAAAAATAATATTTAAACTATATTTAGCATAAACTTCCCTATACATACCTTGTTTTCTTCTTATAAAGCTTGTCAAACTTCTTCCGAAAGGCACCTAGCTTTACACGTGATTCTTCAAGATGGTGGGGTTTCTTTCTTACTTAATCTTAGCTTGGAAAATGAAAGGATGAGAGTGATATGAGGGAGGGAGTATATTCACGTGAAGGTTATGTAGAGGAAGCTTGGAAAATGACTTGCATTTTAGGTCCCCCTCCCCCCTTTATATAGTGTTTAGGACATGATTTAATATTCAAGGACATTTTTGTCCTTCTTAACTAATTTCCTTCATTTAGTTCCATCTTAACTTAGTTTCCCTTCATTCGATTAGATTCTAACTAAATTCATCCTTATTCTTTTACTTTGTGAAAATATGTCCTAAGCTTTAATGATTTCCTTTACAAGTGTCCAAGACAAGTGTCCACCACTTTACAAGTGGCCTTACACTTGTCCAAATTCATGAATCTTCTCCCATCTTCCTTGCTTTTTACGTGGACAATGTCTAGGCCAAGGGAGATTTTTTATTTTCCTTTCATTTATACATACATCATGTTATTTTGCAAATGAAGAAAAATAATCTAATTTTATTGTTACCTTATACTTGCCATTTTCTAAGAGGAAGTCAAGTTCCATTTGAATTCTTTTAAACTATTTTTTTGTAATATCTCTAATTAATATTTCGCCCAAATAACTTAAATATAGATCAATCAAGTCTCACATACTCATATCAAATAGTTGTGCAAGAAACATTTTGACCATACATTTGCAGTTATTGAAATTTTAGGGTGTTACAGGGTACCCTGACTGGTCGGATAAGTTTTGGACCACTGAGATGGGACTATCTTGACAATTGATACTACATGTTGATGTGTCTCATAAGAGTTACCTCAGAATGGAGGTGTGCCTCAAAGAGGAGATGTGTCAGATAGCTGCAGGAACTGAGTCTGTGCGTTCAGACAAAATGTGTCTGAGCTGGGGTGACTCCTGCGGTGTGGAATCACACCACCCATGACGATCACATGAAGTGTGGGTGAGAACCTGTGCAACACCGGGGGGACCCTGACTGGTCGGATAAGTTCTGTGCCACAGGGATGGGGCTATCTTGACAACTGGTACCAAATATTGAAAGAGTTTAAGAGAATCATGGATCATGATAAGAGTTTAAGAGAATCATGCATCTTTGAGGATGTTGTTATGAATACCTGCATATTCAATATATTCAGTTGCTTAAATTATGTTTATCATAAACTTACCCTGTACTTTGTGTCTGTGGTTGACACCTGCTATGACCTCGATTTTATTCGAGCGAGCAGATGAACAGCAAAGAGAGACTATTAGTTGTCTACAAGAAGAGAATTTTGTTTGAAGATGTAATATTTTGAAGAGGTTATGCTTGAAGATGTATTTCTTTGTTACAGAGTGTTTTAGTTGTTTGTACTATGTAATAAATTGATACCAGTCTGTATTTTATTGTACATCAGATTTATAAATATCAATCATTGAGGAAAAATCTTTTGTAATCTTATTATATGTTACTTCAAAATTATAAATATTACTCAGTAATGAAAAATTGTGGTTTAGTATTTTTAAGCAAATCGAAAAGAATTTTCATTAAAAATCAATAATAACAAGATGGTAAATTGAGGCGTTACAGATGAACTGTAAGGTATCTTAACATTTCATGAAGTTCACCTTCATAACTGAGATCATCTGCCTAAGAGAGATTATGCTGCCCTCGAGACTAGAGTAGTTAGCTCTAAACAAGAAGAAAATAAAAGCTCTTATAAAACTCTAAAAGTGAAGATGGCTGAGTCAGATGGCTCAGATAACAGTTCTGAGGGATCGATAAAAGATGAAGTGGTCCTCATGTCCAAGTAGTTCAAACAGATGATGAAAAAGAAAGGAAAGTTCTAGCACTTCTCTAGACGGAAAGACACTAGGTTTAAGAAGAAACACAAGGATGAGAGCAATGTGATCATCTGTTTCAAATGCAGAAAGCTTGGACATATGAAGGCTGAGTGTCCTTAGTTAAAAAGGAAGAGACACTCTGGTGACAACAAAAAGAAAAGTCAGATGGTCACCTGGGATGACTCAGACAGTGAGAAGAGTAGCAGTTTAGACGACGAGAAAGTCAACATTTTTCTGATTTCAAATACAGATGAAAAAGTTGAGGTAAAAACCTGCTCTGAATCTAATACATCTTCTTGTTCTTCATCTGACGATGAAGAATAGATGCCATATGATGTTCTTTTACAAAATAATCATATGATTTCTCTTCAATGCAAAAATTAAAAAGAAAAATATAAAATATCTATTTGTGAGAATACTTAGCTGAAGAAATCAAATGAAGTTAAAACAAATCAGATCAAAAAAGATATTTCTACCAGAAGTCTCTATAGGACAATTCAAACACACTTCAGAATTTAAAACTGAACCACTAGTTGGGGTCTCTACCACAAGATCATCACTCAAAGAAGACACAGAAAGCTTAAGTTTCTCCTCTATTATGATTCCCCATAGCCTAGGCTAAGGCTTGGAGAGCATCATCTATTACACGATCATTTCGTCCAGCCATCACTCCCTACACATCCCAGGAAATGCGAACATGGAAGGAATACACAGACGAAAAAGGAATAAAACAATTTTATACGTATCTCGAGTCCCTACTTTATTACTCTTGAGTGTTGATGCCTCGAGCAATCACTCCTCTACAACAGTTCTCTCTTGAGACATTATTGCTCATGCTCCAACTTTTTATATTCTTGATTGCTTGCCATAGTGTCCCATTGCAATTCACATGGCCAGTCTGATAGCTCATGACAAGGCATTGGAACTCATGGTATAACAGACATCAAGAATGCAAACGTATTATGACAACACCAACAAATCTCCATAATCCATGTAAAACAACAATGTGCGTAAGTCTCAAACATAAACAACCCAAGCAACTACAAAACAATCAAATACTCAAACATCAAACATTCAACATAGTAAACATAGACTGCACAGAGAAACACAATACACTCACAACTCACTGCCTGAAAAGGTTTGACTTGCTCTGATACCACTAATGTAATGATCCGCCTCGTCGCTACGATATCATTACTCTAAACATATATTTTTCAAATTTTAAATAAAAACTCTATTAATTTGATTATGAAAGTGAGGGTAAATTTCTCGCGATAACACACTCATAAAAAAGTACAAATACGTAAATAATACATTTATATAAATATATTAAACCATTACTTATCAGTCACATTCAGAACATGATTTAGTTTTTACATATAACTAGGCTTGAAATTACATGCCTGATCAAAGAGAAACATGGAATTGTAAGAAAGAGTTGATAACAAAACACAACTCTCTCACAAAATAAATTTCAAAGTTTTCACGTTGGCTTGGCAGCTCCAACAAAAGGATTTCCCTTCAACATCACCTACTGCTGCTCATTTGCTCCCATGAACAAAGGTTTGCGATCATCATAAGTAGCAACCACACAGTACAAAATTGCAAGGGTGAGGTTATTATACAAGATCAACAAGCACTAGATAACAATGATAAGCAAGAAAATAATAATGATAACCATAATCATTCTCAGTAATTAATTAGTTCAACACACACTTAACAAACCAGTCATCAACTTTTTCCACAATTTAAATCAATTATGCTCAGAATGATGCATGCACCTGACTCAACTCCCAAATGCAATGTGGTACCATTCGTCAGGAAATAACCTAAGCATGCCCACATGACACTATCACTTAGGAAAATGATGCAGTAGCTCGTTGAGGTCACCCTGTCGTGTACAGGTCGCTTCCCCTATATGGTGATCAACTATAGTCACAAGGGAGTTCCAAACAGAGTGATATGCCCCAAGAACCCACATTTTTATCCTCAGAAAAACCACAGGTACTTACTGCCACCATGGATAGTTAAAAATTCTAAACAATTCCTTTCCCTCCCCAGGGATGCTTAAAATTCTTAAACCAATCATCTTCCCTTCTAGGGATATCCAACAGGTCATTGCACCCCCATGTACATACACAACATACATCCATCACGATGACATCATCAACATCAACACCATCTCTCATCTATGTCATCATCAACATCAATATCATCTTAATCTCAATGTCATCAACAACATCAACATCATCTCATGTCAATATCATCAACATCAACATCATTTCATTTCAAGACCATCATTAACATCAACATCGTCTCAATATTATCATCAACATAACAAGCAATCGCATTCCACATATACATATATAACACATGCCTTGGATTCACATTCCCTAGGTCTTCAAACAACACAAATTTCATACATTCACAATCCATAAGACCACGAGACTTTTTAAGAAAACTCTAAATTAAAGAGGAGAACTATAATATACAAAACAACTCTTATGCCCATTTAAAATTTAATAAAGAAGTAAATAGGAGAACAAATTATAAAATTTTGGGCAGAGTCTCCTCTGTAATTAAGACTTTTCCCAAAAATCTAATCATTACAGCAACAACATCATTCACAATATCACTCATCAATAACCAATATATCGCACCCCATTAGTTTAAAACACAATTTTTCTTGAAAATCAGCATGCAACAGGGACATGCATAAATCCCCATAGTTGGATTCCCTAACCCCCAACTATGGTATCAAAAGCTGTATACAAACAATAAACTCCCCACACTTATCTATATCCCTTTGTTAGCTCCTTGTAGCATCGTTTTGAGATCTCTCAAGTTCACGTCCTTTGGTTCAAACGTAGAGCTCTATATACCGAATCAAAGACAATTTAGTATAGATTTCAAAGACAAGGTTAACATTAACATTTAGGATCAAATACCCACCCAAATTTAAAAGGGGATAAAATGGTGTTTTGGTAGTCCACATCAAAAAGACGTCATTTTGAAATTCCGTTCACACCAATGTGATCGAGACTCAACAAAGGTCCCAAAAATGACACCAATATTATAAGAAGATAATTTTTACAACGTCTTATTTTCAAGGGTCTTTCAAAGGAAGTGTAAAAACACCAAATAACGACAACCAAATCACCAGAGATAGTAAGAGAGGCTTAAACTAATTAGGAGAAGCCAAGGAAATTATGGTTACCTCAAAGAAACCATGAAAGGAGGATTGGAGGCTCCGTTCTCTACTGAATCTTCAAGTTGATTTTTTAAGATTCTGCTCTAATTAAATTGTTCCTCTTCGTACGGTGGTCCGGTGGCAAGCAACGACGGCTCGTGGCGGTCACCAGTGGCTATGGGTGGTGTAGGAGGTTGATTGGAGGCTTAGATGAGGTTTTAGAGAGAGAGAGATAGGTAAAAAAAAATGTTTTTTGGTGCTACTGCTGCAGTGTCCGCTTAGTAAGCTCATATCGCTCAACGCAATTCTCTCTGTTTGGAATTGCACTTAGCACACTGATCACGCTTAGCTGGACATCAAAAGTTTTTATTTTTAAAATCGGAACGGTTCAAACATGAAGAGATGGGTTGTGAACGTGTCAAAATTTGAAGACAATCCAATGGTTAATGAGTCGGAGCTCGTGGTTTTAATGAAATTGGTTTTGGGTCGAACTATCAATCACACATTTCAACATAGATCAAACAAACTGCATATAACTTAACATCCACACCAAACAATTGCACAAGTATAATTGACACAAAAATTCAACTAATCTAAACTAATCAAATAATCAAATGACACAAGAAATACAACAAACATATATTTTCAGTTATCAAAATTTTAGGGTGTTACAGATGCCATTATCTTGGATCTTGACTGATATCTTGGGCAAGTAAGAAGAAAAACTTCATTGCTCTATCCACAACAGAGGTTGATTATATGTCTACTGCAAGTTGATGCTCACAATTGTTATGGGTAAAGTATCAGTTAGAGGATTACTCGAGTTTTGAGAACAATATACCAATATACCATGACAACACTAGTGATATCAATCTGTCTAAAAACCCCATACAACATTCAAAGGTTAAACATATTGAAATAAGATATCATTTCATCCGTGATTATGTACAAAAAGTTATTTTTCATATAAAGTTTGTAGATACACATCATCAATGGATTAGTATCTTTACTAGGCCTTTGTGTGAAGATCGATTCGTCTGTATAAGAGAACATTTGAAAATGGTTAGCTTATCAGACTAACGAGATGTTGCCCTTTTCTCCGTGATTGAAAAACAAGTTTTTTTTTTTATAAAAAAATGAGATACAATTTGAATTGTTACTGTGCTCTTTTCAAACATATAAAGGCTAAAGTGGGTATTCAAGATATTCTTTTGAAATATTGAACTGTCAAAGCTATTTGTATGTTAGCTTGCGTCTGAGAGCTCAAACTTTCAAAAATCTCATCTTTGCTTACAAAATGTGTTGATCTTTGTGAAACAATGACACCAAAAAGGAGTGACGCTGTTGTGATCCCTGGAATTAACATTGAAGAAAAGGCCAAGAATGTATTCCCTTTGGATTCTTTCATTCCTAGACGATGGGTTGATGACGACCAAGTCATGAACGTTTGGATTGGATCGTTTCCGGATGCAAATTTCAAGACTCCATGGATAGTTGTTTAGAACTTAAAAAAAAGATGGAGAAGATGGTAATGAATGACGCCACAATCCGTAGTGAAGCGATGAGTCAGAGAAGGATTCCCCACAAAGGAAAGCTTCCTTGATAAGAATCGATTTAGGTTCAACCAAGAACCAAGAAGAGGCTAAGCTCTCAATTCAAGCAAATTCTTAATTTCATTAATCAAAGTTTTGCCAAAAATAGCAATATTTGAGTACTTATAGAGTTAAGCCTCTCATAAAACCTAAAAATGCATAGTTTGAACCTATTTCAGTCCATATAAAGGTCCATTACACAAATAAACAAGAAATATGAAAATCCTCGCATACGTGGAATTGCGCTAAGCGCGACAGGCGCCCTAAGTGGGCCAAGGCAATGCGCTAAGCAAGTCACACGCACTAAGCCTAAAAAAGTCTCTGCTAGGAATTACGCTATGGATGTGTTTTAGCTTTTACATGCCTATTCAATTGAAGGCATATGTAATCTTTAGATGTCTCAGTGTTCCATCTTATGATCCATTTTATTGCATAAACATCATTCATAGTCTTGCATTCATGATTTTCATAAAAACATACGTTTTGTGAAAAAACTTTTCATTTCATGATTGCATGATTGAGTGTTTTTAGTTTAATATTTTTCTATTCTTCTTAGCTTATTTGACTTCTATTGGACTTTTATTTCCTCACTCTAACTCAGTTTTTGTCTTAGGCAAACAAGTGAGCTTAATTGATAATTGTTGCTTATTTTCAAATTTTTTGCTTACTTGACCTAGAGAGCTCTACAAAACTCCCAATGGCACATATGCATAGCCCCTGGAAAGATAAGGAAAAGATCTACAATTTTGTCAGAGATAAGCCGAGGCCAATTCTGTCATTTTGAGGGTCATTTTAGGCTTGGAAGTTGGAACCCTTGCACTCGAGTTTTGGGCTACAAATTGGTGTAATTAGTAATTAGTTAGATTAGATGGGCCTAATCATGGCCCATCCTATATTTTAGTGCACTTAGTTAGTGAAGAGACACATTTTATTTTTTGAGAACAAATAGAATTTGTAGTTTTTTTAGAAGTTTTCATTATCATTGTTCGTTATTTTTCTTCTTTCTTTCATCTCTGTTTTTTTATTTTTATCATAAAATTTTTGTGGCTCTTTCATTGATGATGACCATGGAAGACTAAATAATCAATCAATCTAAGGATCCAGTCCAAGCAAGGAGAATTTGAGTTCTGGTTTGATATTCTAATTTCTATGTGAATGTTCATCTTCTTCTTCAATCCTCTTTTCGATTTTCATGATTAAGAATATGTTTAGGATTGAAAATGAATTAGGTTATAGATTTATTTCCTAATTTTGAATTTTAATCATAGATTATTGGGATGATATTTCAATCCAATTTGTGATTTCAATTGATTTAGGAGTTAATTCCATTGAACTGCTTCTAATGATATTGAATGAACCTTCATAATATGATCATTATATGAGAACTATGATAATTTGTATTTCTTGGTTTGGTGAATTGGATTGATATTTTTGAATCTGTTTTACAACACCTTTTATCAATTCTGTTAGTTTCTGCATTTTACTCATTGCCTACAAACTGTTCGATTACAATCCCTCTATTGTTTATTAGGGAACCAAAGTTGGAACCAAATTGATCGTGTCTTTGAGTCGACCTAGGTTAATCCTATGCTACAGAATTAGCATAGTTTAATTGTTTTGTAGCGACTCGACAATCGTTATCATTGCATAAAAAGCCAAGTGTTCAAAGTTTAAGTTTTGGAAAAACTATTTCGCACTGCTTTAATCGATTACCAGAATATGGTAATCTATTACTTAAGCTTTGAAGAACACTTTAACCGATTATAGTAATATCGTAATCGATTACACTACACAATCACAGAATAAAGTCTTTTTGTGATAATTGATTACGATATGATGGTAATCGATTACTTGGCACATTTTTTAAACAAAACTTCCTTTGATAATCAATTACATTGAGAATTAATCGATTACTCTGTTCATAAGAGTATTTAATTGATTACGTTAACGTTTTAATCGATTACTAACAGTTACAAACTGATTTATATAAATAGCTATTAGGTGTTTTTGGAAAATAACAACAAAATTTACAAAGAACATTAATTAGCTTTCTGAGCAAGAAAAGGTTTCAAGTTCTAAACACTGTAAAGTCTCAAAATCCTCAAGATTCAAAGGTTTTTTCTTGGGCAAGCTTTCAAAAGAAGTTTTGTAAATAAGGTTCTGAAGTACTTCTTCTTCCACCTTTCAATCCAGTCTGGTAAATCATTTGCATTCATCATGTACTGGATCACAGGTGGTTTCTTTCTTTACACTCTGCTGTGTATTCTTTTGAGTTACTTTTTGTATTAATGACATAGGATTTCTTAGAGCTTTACTAGGATAGGTGTTCCTAGGGGATAAGAGTAGACGTGGGTAATCTCTATGTCTTGGGTCACAGAGATTCTAAGGTGTTAGAAGTCTCATTCTTAATCTAGGTTTGATTAAGAGTGGTTGTGTAAAAAGCTTGTAAGAACAATTTGTTATTAGTGGAACTCTGACCTTTGTGGTTGGAAGAACTGGATGTAACTTCTCAAGGGTGAGAAGTGAACCAGTATAAACCATTGTGTTGACTACTTATTTCTAATCTTTTATTGCTGTCATAATCTGTTATTCTTTGGTGTTATTTTTCTTATTCAACAAGTGAAAGTTTTGTGATTGGTTAGAGCATTCTTGGTTTATTTGTGATATGATCTTGATTACTCTGATTCTTTAAAGATTTTTAAAAGACCAAGTTTAAACAAATTCACCCCCTCTTGGTTATTGTGTGTTGTTCATATTGTTTTCAATTGGTATCAAGAGCAGGTTCTTGAGTGTTATTCAAGAACCTTATCTTTTTCAAAGAAAATGATACCACACAAATTAAATTACCTTAAAAAAGGATACCTCCCTCAATCATCTACTGATGTTTGAAGAAGAGCATTTCAGTTTTTGGAAAAACAGAATACAAATATTCATCCAATCAAATGACCCTGGTGCATGGAATGCAATAGAAAAAGGTCATTTGACTCCAATCAAAATTGTTAATAGTGAAATGATTCCCAAAGAATAGGATGAGATGACAGATCCGGAAAAAAAGTAGTTCAATACGATTTTAAAGCACAGAATATGATAACCTCTGCATTATCATCTGATGAATTTTTTAGAACTGTAAGGTACAATAGTGCTAAGGAACGATAGACTGAAAAGTAAGCTTAAATGGCATGTTAGCAAACTTGCAGCAATGCAAGCTGAAAATTGTAACTTAAAGGAAGCAAATGAAAAATTGTTTCAAGCTACAAAGCTAATGGGTGTGTGTGCCTCTTCTTCTTCAAATGTAGATAAATGCAAGACTTTACAAAAAGAGTTTGATAATTTCAAAAGGAGTCAATCTGAAAAATATATGTTATTGCTTACAAAAAATTCTTACTTTGTTGATCGTTTGAAAAAACTTTATAGAGGAAAATACACTTTAGATTAAATGCTAAGTGTACAAAAGTATGCAAGAGATACATCCGGTTTGGGTTATAAACATGGAGCAAAAACTTTTGGAAAGACCAAGTTTGTACCTTCAAAATAGATAATCAAAGAGGCTTTTCAAAATCAAAGCATAACCAAATGAATTATTTTGAAAGAGCTTCAAAATCTGTAACTTGCAATTACTGCATGAAGAAAGGTTATACATCTCGTAGGTGCTATTATAGAAGGTTATATGTGCCTAATGGAGATTGCATTCCAAAGAAAAAGAGAAAAATAGCTAACCTTTATGGACCCAACCTAAATTGGGTACGTTTCTTTGCCACTTAATTTGATTGTTGCAAGTGTATCTTAGAGCAAAATTATCATTATGGTACCTAGATAGCGGATGCTCTAGACATATGATAGGTGACATGTCCATGCTTACAAATTTGACTCTAAATGATGGAGGATTTGTCATTTATGGCGACAACAACAAAGGAAAGATAATTGGAGAAGGAAATATAGGATACAACTTTAAAACTAAGATCTAAAATGTTCTCTTGTAGAAGGTCCTATAGATGGTATATACAACTCAATGGATCAAATGAAAAAGAAAAGGAGGAACCAAATGTAGAAATGGAACAGTCAACACCTACCTAAAAGCCTAAGGATTGGAGAACTACAAGAGATCTCTCCCTTGACAAGATAATTGGTGAAGTTACTAAGGGAGTATCTACTATATCTTCACTAAGAAACTTATGTTGTGATATGGCTTTTGTTTTAAAAATTGAACCTAAAAGCATTGACCAAGCTTTACTTAATGAACATTGGATGCTTGCCATGCATGATGAACTTAATCAGTATAAGAGAAATGAAGATTGGGAACTAGTTTCTAGACCTTATTCTCATAAGCCAATTGGCACCAAGTGGGTTTTTAGGAACAAACTTGATAAAAGTGGCATCATAGTTAGAAACAAAGCTAGATTGGTTGCAAAAGGTTACAACCAAGAGGAAGGCATAGACTATGAAGAGACCTATGCTCCAATAGCAAGGTTAGAGGCCATTAGGTTATTGCTTGCATGTGTATGTTTAACGGATTTCAAATTATTTCAAATGGATGTAAATAGTGCTTTTCTATGTTGATCAACCTCCTGATTTTGTTGATTTCAAATACCCAAACCATGTTTTTAAACTAAAGAAAGCTCTTTATGGTTTAAAGCAAGCTCCTAGGTCCTGGTATGAAAGATTGAGCAACTTCGTGCTTAGCCAATCCTTCATAAGAGGACAAGTGGACAAAACCTTGTTCATCAAGAAAAATGGCAATGGCATCTTATTGGTTCAAATATATGTTGATGATATAATATTTGGTTCAACTAATCAATCTTTGTGCAAAGAATTTTCTATCTCAATGCAAAATGAGTTTGAAATGTCTATGATGGGAGAGTTAACATTCTTTCTTGGACTTCAAGTGAAGCAAATGAAGAATGAGATATTTCTAAGCCAAACCAAATACTGCTATGAAGTGATCAAGAAGTTTGACTTGGAGAAAAGCAAAGATGTTGTAACTCCTATGGCAACCTTAACTTACCTTGATTCAGATGAAAGACACAAGAAGGTTGATGAGTCAAAATATAGAGGGATGATTGGATCTTTATTGTACTTGACTGCAAGTAGACCAGACATAATGTTGAGTGTGTGTTTGTGTGCAAGATATCAAGCTAACCCTAAAGAATCACACCTAACAGCAGTCAAGAGAATCATCAAATATCTCAAATCAACTCCAAGAATTGGTCTTTGGTATCCCAAAGGTGCATTATAAAACTTAATTGGATATTCAGATTTTGATTTTGCAGGATGCAAATTAGACAGGAAAAGCACAAGTGGAACATGCCATTTATTGGGAAGTTCACTTATCTCATGGCATTGCAAGAAATAATCTTGTGTTGCTCTATCAACTGCTGAGGCTGAGTACATTTCTGTTGGAAGTTGTTGTGCTCAAAGCTTATGGTTGAAGCAACAATTACAAGATTTTGGTGTTGAACTGAAAGAGATACCTTTGCTATGTGACAACACACGTGCCATCAACATTTCAATGAATTCAATAATGCACTCAAGGACTAAGCACATAGAGATCAGACATTATTTCCTCAGAGATCACATCCAAAAGGGTAATTGTTCAATTGAGTTTGTTGACACAAATAATCATTGGCTAATATTTTCACTAAACCCTTAGCTAGAGATAGATTCTATGCTCTTAGAAACATGCTAGGTATCCTTGATGAATCTAATATATGCTAGCATGCTTATAATGTGTCTGACTACATGATATACCACTTACAATTACTATGCATCAAATATGATTGAAATTGGAAATCCTAATAAAATACACTGTTCAATTTGCATAATTGTCTGATTTAATCGATTACTATACGTAATCATTGATTATTTGAGGTTTACAGACAATTAAGAATCAAAACTTTTCTGGAGTAATAGATTACTTTAACGAATTAATTGATTACTTGATGCTTAAATGCAATCCAGAAACATAAATTCTCTGGAGTAATCGATTACACTATGTTTTAATCGATTACTTAATGTTTGAGAACTGAATCAGTTTTCAAATCACTCTAAAGTAATCAATTACAACCTCGAATTAATCGATTATGCTTTGTTTAGAGACAGACTTTGCCTTGAAATAATCGATTACCAGGCTTATGTAATCGATTATCTATGGCGTTTCTACAAAGTCTACACAATTTTCGAAAATCTAAACTTTTAATTTCATGTCTTTTGTACCGCACCTTATTATTAATGAATAAAACTCTGTTTTTGTTGTTTACATCTTCCTTGCTTATCTCATTAATAATGAAGTATTTTGTCTTTGATAAGCCAAAAGGGGGAGAAAAACATGAACATATACATGTGATGTGCAAGTGCAATTAAAAAGATAAGGATGTACAAATCATGTTACATGATAACCCTTAAATGATTTACTCTGACCTTTACTCTGTTATGATTATTGCTCTTATAGGAACTTAATATCAAATTACTAAGATTGGGGGAGCAATATAATGAATATACATTGTTTATGCAAAGTATACTTGACATTTGTTCTTGGCAAGAAGCTAAATCTATTTTAGATATCAAGTGGCAAGAAGCTGAATTTATTTCAGATGTCAAGTATAAAGCTCCTGGAATTCATCCCTTAAAGGCACATGAAGGGTCAATATGTTCAATTGAAGTTTGGTATGATGAAAGCCAAAAATGGGGAGATTGTTAGATACAGGGGGAGCTTGAACAGGTCAAGATGCTGAGGCTCTTAGTCTTGGATAAAGTTTCAGCTTTTACATACCATTCAATTGAAGACATATGTAATTGTTAGATGTATAAGAGTTTCATCCTATGATCCCTTGCATTGCATAAACAACATTCATTGGTTTGCATTCATGGTTTTCATAAAATCACATGTTTTGTGAAAAAGCTTAAAGTTTTCATGTTTGCATAAGGAGTCAAGTACTCATGGTTTAAGTTTTGGAAAAACCAATTTTGCGCTGACTTAATCGATTACCAGAATATGGTAATCTATTACCTGAGCAATGAAGAACTAATTAATTGATTACAAGGTAATGGTAATCGATTACACTATACAAACACAAAATAAATCTTCCTGTGTTAATCGATTACCATTTAATCATATCGATTACTTAGCACGTTTTTGAAAGCAAGATTATCTGTGTTAATCGATTACATGACTGTTTAATCGATACATTGCTCATGTATCTTTTCCAGAAAGAGTAAAGAACACTTTAATCAACTAAATATGGTATTAATCGATTACACAAATAAAAATAATCGATTACATTCAGTTGCTACAGTTTTCTATAAAACGTTGTTTGTAACGACCCGCCTCGTCGCTACTATATCATTAACTCTTACCGTACAAAATTTAATTTTTAATTAAAACTTCATTAATTTGATTATAAAAAAAGATGGTAAATTTTTTGCGATAACACAATTATCATACACGTATTACAACTTCATATTTAAAAATATATGTACATATATATTAAATTAGTCCATGTCATCCACATCTTAGAACTTCCTTTAGCTTTACATGTATATACACTTGAAATTACATATCTAACAAAAAGTCAAAGAACTAACTAAGAAAGAGTTGATTAACAAAACACACCTCTTTCTCCAAAAAGAAATCTAACGTCATCACGTCGGCTTGGTGGCTCCAACCAAAAAGAAGATCTCCTTCCAAGGTCACCTATTACTGCTCATCTGCTCACACGAACGAAAGTTCGCGATCATCACAGGTACCAACCACATGATACAACAAATGCAAGGGTAAGTTTATTATATAAAACCAACAAACATCATATAGTTGCAATTAGGAAGGAAACAACATTACCCACCACAATCATTAGCAAAAATACATGATTCCAATACACACTCAACAAACCAATCGTCCAATGTATTTCACAACTCAGACAATCATGCATAGAATGATGCATGCACTTGACTCATCTATCAACATGCAATGTGGTACCATCCTCATAGAAATAGCCTCTCTCAGGAAAATGATGCAGTAGCTCGTCGAGGTCACCCTGTCACACTGGTCGCTTCCCCCATGGTGATCAGCCCTAAGTCACAAGGGAGTTCCAAACAGAGTGATGCCCCCAGTACCCCCGTACTTACTGCCACTATTCTATTTCCATTCATGAAATATGAAGTATGAACATAGGCACCATCAATGCAATGACCATGGATAGACAGGGACCGGAATTTCAAACAACCATTTCTCTCGTGGGATGCTTAAAATTCGTAAACGCACCCTCGCAAGGTTATCCAACGGGTCAATGTATCCCACATGGACATACACAATATCCAACCATAGACACCATTAATGCACTGACTATGGATAGCTAGGGATCGGAATTTTAAACAATCTCATTCTCTCTTAGGATGCTTAAAATTCGTAAACCCACCCTCACAAGGTTATCCAATCAGGCACCCCCTATGGTATTCATGTATATCCACATCACACAATGACATTGTTCACATCAATATTATATAACATCAACTCATCTCAATGTCATCAATAACATCAACGTCATTTCATTTCAACATCATCATCATAACATCAATATCATCTCATTTCAACATTATCAACCACATTAACATTATCTCATTTAAAAATCATAAACCACATCATCATTATATCATCCAATCATCACCAACACATCAATAACATCTCATTTCAACATTATCAATGCATCATTATGACCTCATCCATCCACAATCTGTATTACCACGAGATCGGTATTTTAGGAAAATTCTAAATTAAAGAGGAGGACTACAATATAGAAAACACACTCTTATGCCTATTTAAAAATTTAATAAAGAATTAAATAGAAAAACATATTATAAATTTTTGGGCCGAGTCTCCTCTGTAATTAAGACTTTTCTGAAAAATCCAATCATTACAACAATATTATTCATAGTTTATGCATCAACAAACCAATTCATCGCATCTCATTAGTTAAAAACACAGTTTTTTTCCTAAAAACGAGCACATACAGGAACAAACACCCATCAATCATAAATACATCGCATCCCTTTAGTTAAAAACGTAGTTTTCTTGAAAACCAGCCCACAGTAGGGACATACGTTATCTTCATAGTTGAACTCCCTAGCCCCAAACTATGGTACCAAAATTATAACTAAATAATAAACTCCCCTTACCTATCTATATTCCTCTGTTAGCTCCTTGAAATGTCATTTTGGGATGTCTCAAGTTCACGTGCTTTGGCCCAAATGCAGAGCTCTATATAACAAGGCTAACATTAGCATTCAGGGTCAAATACCCACTTAAATTTAAAAAGAGGCTAAAATGGTGTTTTGGGAGTCCACATCAAAAGACATTATTTTGAAATTTCGATCACACCAATGTGACCAGGGTTCAACAAGGATCACATAAATGACATCAGTTTCATAAAAATGAGACTTTTACAACATCTCATTTTCAAAGGGATTTCAAAGGAAGTGTAAAACTCCCAATAACGGTATCCAAAATCCAAGAGACACTAAGAGAAGCTTAAACTAGCTAGAAGAAGACAAAGGAAACCAAGGTTACCTCAAGGAAACCAAGGAAGGAGGATTGGAGGCTCCGTTCTCTACCGAAAATTTGAGAAGAGTTTTGAAGATTTCGATCTGATTAAAGTGTTCCTCTTTGTGCGGTGGTCCAACGGCAAGCGGCGGTGGCTCGTGGTTGTCTCTGGTGGCTGTGGGTGGTGGAAGAGGATGGTTGTAACACCTTGTGACATGAAACTTTTTCAATGTGACCAGAGTTCAACAAGGATCACAGCACTTTGTGACATGAAACTTGGTGATTGAAATTATGTAGAAAAGGTTGAACATATTGAATTGGCAGGTCTATATGTTGTGAAAGCTTGCCTTGATTTGAACAGTTGTTTTTTTCCTATAATAAAGGGATGCCTTATCACTGATTTGCTAGCTGAATGAATGCATCTTTTTACTAGTTATGAACTTATGAATGATTTTGGAGAAGAACTTAGTAATTAAACTTCATAGGCAACTCAGGCTTTTTATTAGCAAGTATATACATCCTCTAGGCATACTAATTAGCCCTATTGCAATTACTTTCTCCTTCAACCAAAAAAGAAGCATTACTGCATTAGTGTACTTATTTAATTGTATGATAACTATATCAGAATAGTTGAAAACCTGAGACTCCCCCCTCTCTCTATATAAGAATTTTCACCACATGACAAAGTAGTTAATTAGGTGGCTGATGTCATAAAAATAGAAACAATGGTCAATTAGTGAAGCTTGATTGCTTATTATATTCATTGCTTCCTATCCTTGTAATGGTGTATAGTATACTGATCCCATGCTATTCATACAACAGCAAGCAGCTTTTTCTTCATACCTTTAATGTGTGATTTTCGATCCTTCCTTGTCTTATGATCATAGGGTAACTGAACTTGCTTTGATTTCATCTTAATTGATTTAACCAAAGATGATAATTCATATTTATCTTTCTTTGACTTCAAAGCATGTAATCCTTCTTCCTCACCCTTCATCCTACCAGAATCATCAGAAGACAAATGCATTACTTTTAGTTTTGCAGGTTCCCTTTCCACTAGTAAATCCGCATTATCCTTCTGTTGCTTCTATGCTAGCTGCCTGGCATATGTTGCACTAATGCAAACATATTTTGGAATAAAATAAAAGTGAGTTTGCTACATTGAAAACAACATATAAGAGCTTCTTGAACCAGACTATAATCAGGGTCAAGAACATCAAATATTGGCAATCATAGCTAGTGTACCACAAGTTAAACATGAAAATATTAGCAGTCATGAACAAATATCATTCATAAAATTGGCATTCCACATTCCACATCCCTTTTAACCCACATTGTACCCCAAGAAGAGTCCCTTCAAGCAAGCCATTCTCATCAGACCTCCAAGACCATCTGCTACCATGAGAAAGAGAAAAGGTTCCAATGAAGTCCCTATATTAACCCTTTTTGATTCTTAAATTCTTCCGTTAGACTTCCATTAACTAAGACAAACATGGAAAAGGATCCTTTTATCCAATGAATCCACTTTGAACATAATCACATCCGTTCCAATGAACTCCCTATAATCCCCATTGCTTTGAAGACTAAGCACAGTCTCTTCATAAGCTTGGCTTCTTGAACCACCTCATTTACCACTACAACTCCATCTAACATATTCCTCCACCTATAAAGTCGTTTGAGACTTATCAATAATCTTTGGTAACACACCCTTCAGGCTGATAGATAAAACCTTGGCCACAATTTTATGCAAGCATCCCACTAAAGATATAGGTTTGTATTCACCCAAACTTGTGGGTTATCCTTCTTGAATAGCAAGAAGAGTCGCCATGGAAAAATACCATTGCCATGAAACTCCCTCAGGATCCTTAGAATATTTGCCTTCGAGAACTCCCAACAAGACTTTATAAATGGAAATTGAATCCATCAAGGTCTAGGCACTTGTTACCATCACAATACCGAATAGTTACTTTAATCTCCTCTTTAGAAAACTCCTTTGATAATATGATGTTATCTTTCGATGCAAAGATTTGAACAAGACACCATCCAAGGAAACCTCCAAGTGATCTTCCTCCTTAAATTTACTTTGGTAGAAATGTTTGACTTCCTCCTTTACATTTTTTGGATCTTCCAATCTCCCTTCAATTGAAAGCCCTTTCATATTATTAGTTCTCCTCCACCAATTCACACAGAATGAAAGTAATGAGTGTTTGCATCTCCCTCCTTTAGCCACTTGATCCTATATATTTTATGCAAGACAAATTTTAATATCCTTGATACCACCCAAAATTCCTCAATAACGTTGCTTCACTCCATGGTGTCTTCCATCTTTATCTCTAACCTCTCTTCCATCTTCCATTGCTGCCATTAAATAAAGCTTCCAGCCATACATTTTCATGAAAACTTGGACAACTTGTGTGTTGTTGAAAGTTGCTTGAAGATTGGGTTTCATTGCAAGATAAATTTGGGAAATTCATGCCTAATGGGTTTAGACATACATCAGAGGGTCTCGTAAACTAAACCGCTTGATGTTGACATCAGAGATCGATTAGATGCTATGATTCGTGATATGGGACATGAGTCTTTTAAGCAAGCACATGCCCATATGTATGACACATTGGAAAGTGATTCGAAGAAGCCGTTGTATCCGGGGTGCAAAGATTCATTGACACTATTGTCCGCGGTGTTAAATCTGGTTAATGTCAAGGCCAAATATGGGTGGAGTGACAAAAGCTTCAGTTCACTGCTTGAGGTAGTTAAGGACATGCTTCCAGAGGAAAACATGTTGCCAAGCAGTTACTATCAGGCGAAGAAGATACTTTGTCCGATGGGTATGGAGTATAAGAAAATTGATGCCTGTCCTAATGACTGCATATTGTACAGAAATGAATTTGAACAAATGCATAAATTGTAACATCCCAAAATTTCCATAACTATAGCCAAAGCATTATATGAATTAATCTTGCATATTAAGATTTGATACTCTATATTTGAAAGATTAGAGTGAAATATCAATTGTAGATATTACGGAAATGTTTGGGAAAAAATAACCATATTGCCCTTATCGTAAATTTGAAATGACAAAAATGCCCTTGAGGGTAAAAGGACGATAATGCCCTTGGATATTTTGAGAATTACAAAAGTGCCCCTAGATATTTTAGAATGGAAACTTACATAAATGCCTTTGAATATTTTGGAAATGACAAGAACACTCTTAGATATTGTGAATAGATATTTTTGGGATAGAAATGACAATTATACCCCTAGAATGAAGGAAGAATTTATCATAATGCCCTTCAGTCCAGAAATGATCAAATATTCTTAGGGATTCTGTGAGAACCTGGTGGAAATACAGAGATGAAAATACAAGAATACTCTTAGATACCAAATTATCAAAATAGTTCGTGATAGAAAACCATAAGTGGAATTAGTTTTTTTTCTTAAGCATCCAATGGTATAAAAGGAAGAAAAACTTATGTTCCCATCTTTAGGTATGAAGAGCACGTGTAGAACCATGTAGAAAGGAAGAGAATATTCATATAAAAGTAAGACATGTGATAAATACAAGAGTTAGGACACTTGTAAGGCACATGATGAAGATTTTTCCTCTAACATTTATGTAAAGCTTGGAAAATAATGGTGAAGCTTTATGATTTTGCCAACTCAAAGGAACACTTGGAAGGAGATTAAGAAAAGACTTCATGAATCAAACAAGTGTCAAGACAATTGTATGGTGTAGATTTAGTTTAAGTAGATTTTCTTAAAAGGCAAAAATCTTATCTTGTCCCTTTGGCAGAACATGTGGATAGTTCTAGACATTATTTCAACGATCCCAACGGTCAAAAGTTATATATTTGAGATAGGAGTATACCTTTAAAATTTTAAGGAGATCCAACGGTTAACGAATCTAGAATCATTATTTTATAGAAACGGGTTTTTCAACAATGAAGAAAAACACAAAAATCCTTAAATTTTGGCTAATCCACGTAAAAGAAAGAAAAATTGGTGAAACTTTCCCTAGAAGCCTATCATTCCACGTGCAAATGAAGAACCAAGGAGAAGGATGTAGAACTTGGACACTTGTAGGATAAGAATTCATTAGTCAATAAGGAAAAAGCAAATGGAAAGTTAAGCTATGATATTTGTAGATATTTGTAATAAAAGCAAGACCAACAGGCTTATAAAAAAGGGGTGGGGACCGAAAATGAGGGGCTGCCCAAGAGGAAGCTACGTGCAAAAATATTCCATTCCATCACTTTCCCAAAATCTCACATCTTTGTCATCTTTTACTTAAAGCAATTAAAGCAAAACAAAGGCCTACACCCTTGGAAACCTCACGTGAAGTACTAGGAGAACTAGGAGCAAGGCTAGCAAATTTTAAAGGAGAAAGCAAGGTATGGGAAGTTTATGATAAA
>PYAF01004798.1:86092-118132 GCA_007407185.1 Glycine tomentella
TTGGACTCTTCACTCATTTGAATCAATTGGAGCAATCTAAACTCTTCTTCCGGGTTGGTCTTTGGACTCAAGGCAAGGTTGATATGTTGACCCAATGCTTGAGAAAGGAAGTAGTTCACTTCATGATCCAATGCTTCTTGTGCTTCCTTTGATCTTGCCCTTGTCATAGGTCATCGCAATTCTTGGTCCTCATCATGCTTCCTATCGCGACACTGGGCTACCCTGACTGAATGGATAAGTTCGTTCCACTGAGACAGGGTGGGGCTATCTTGACTATGGTACCATTTGAGAAGATGATGAGAGAATCATGAAATTGCATCGATTTCATTAACCGGTGAGCAGGTTCTTGAGCGGGTTGAGGGCATCCATACTGTATTTGGAAAGAATCAAAAGAAGCACAAAGGTAATACTTGTATATGGAAGAAGAGGTTGATACTGTTTGATCTTCCATACTAGTTGATCTAGATGTTAGACATTGTATCGATGTTAAGCATGTGGAGAAAAATGTGTGTGACAGTGTCATCGGCACGTTACTTAACATTCAAGGTAAGACAAAGGATGGTTTGAACACTCGTCAAAATCTTGCTGAGATGGGTATACGTGAGCAGTTACATCCTAGGTCCGATGGTAAGAAAATTTACTAACTGTTAGCCGTGGCGATTCGAGACATTTTGCCTAACAAAGTGAGGCATGCTATAAGTCGCTTATGCTTTTTCTTCAATGCCATTTGTAAGAAAGTCGTGGACCCTGTAAAGTTAGATGACTTGGAAAAAGAGGCGGCAATTATCTTGTGTCAATTAGAGATGTATTTTCCTCTTTCATTTTTCGACATAATGGTTCACTTGTTCATCTGGTGAGGGAAATTAAATTCTATGGTCTCGTTTATTTATGATGGATGTACCCGATCGAGCGATACATGAAGATCTTGAAAGGGTATACAAAAAACCTAAACCGTCCTGAAGCATCCATAGTTGAAAGGTACATTACAGAAGAAGCTATAGAATTTTGTTCAGAGTACCTTGAAAAAGCCAAACCTATTGGTCTTCCCGAGTCGCAACATGACGACAGAGAAATTGCAATAAGCTCATTTGTATGTCCTGAATAACAGTAATGAAGTCTTGCCATACATGGTTCGCCATGAAGCATTACTCAAGGAAAGTAATCCAAGAATGACGAAGAATAGGCTGTTGAAAGAGCATAACAAGCCTTTCTTGAATTGGTTTAAAGATACAATATTTAGTGATGAATCTGCATCTGAAACAATGAGGAAGTTAGCAGATGGGCCAAAAAGAAATGTTAGAAGTTGACAAGGGTACGATATCAACAAATACTCCTTCTACACCAAACAGCAAGATGAGAAGAGCGCAATGCAAAATAGTGGGGTTAGCCTAAGGGCTGAGTCGCAGCACTTCCCTATTGTGCATGACCACAATCCACGTTTGGCGTGCTTGCCTTACTTTGGAGTCATTCATGAGATCTGGGAGCTTAATTACGTTACTTTCAGTGTGTGTATTTTCAAGTGCAAGTGGGTTGATATCAATAGCGGTGTGCGAACTGAGGACTTGGGATTTACTTTGGTAGATCTTAACAAGCTAGCTTATCAAGATGATCCTTTCATCATGGCAGAATAAGCTAAACAAGTGTTTTATGTTCAAGATCCGTGTGACGAAAGGTGGTAAGTGAAAGATAGGGCCTTGAAGCCCGAAGCATGTGAGAAGAAAAACAAATTTTTTCCAAAGCGGAAACACACATACCATTCAAGAATCATTCTTTAGAACATGGATGTTACCTTGTTTATATTCGAAATTGATGATCAAGAATAGGCTTGAAGATACAAGCCCTCTAATGTTGATCCACACCACTTCTTGTCAAGACTCAAGAACACTTCTTGAATGCCACCAACAAACACCAAAGGAGGCAAGCAAAGCGCACCAATGGAGAGGAAGAATGTTAGGTTTTAAAGTGTTTTACTTATCTAAGAGACTCACCAATAGATGATATTGGTGGCTGAATTTTCAGCCAAAACTCATACAAAGGGGCACGTGAAAAGGAGGAAGATAGATGAGATTTTTCTCAAAAACCATTATATTAGAACTATGATCACAAGAGTATATTTATAGAAGAGTTTTAGGTCAGATTTTTAACTATAAAATTCTAATCATTAAGCATCTCACACGTGAAAAAAAGATAGAGTTGCTGTATTTCAAAAATTGCCAACAACCTCCTATCTTATCTTCTTAAGACCAAGTCAATTACTTGGAATTTATTTTGCCAAATAATAATCAAATATCCAGCCGTATGATAAGCCTCTAATCAGCCCTCAAACTTCTTCCTAAAATCTAGGATATGATCATGATAAGATGCTAGTTGAATTCAAATTCAAATCTAACTCTTATCTTCTCCTTTTGATATGAAACTATCTACTATAGTTAATTCATATTTAAATTCAAAATTTAAATTATCAAATTTAAATATCAGATAATTAATTTGACTATTTAAATTAATTAATAATGTCTTGGACTATCCAAGCCCATTAAATCCATTCATGCGCTCCTTTCTCTTTAAGATAAGTTTCTAAACTCTTTCTTGGGCCAACAACCATTATTAGGCCCAAAACCTTTAGTGCTACAATGTCATGATAATAAAATGTTATTGTGTGACCCATTAGGCCCAACATAGTTACTGACATAAATTAGTTTGGGCCCAACAAAGCCTCTACCCATTTAATGACAACACAGAGCACTAGCAATGCTTTGTTGCCCCATAACTAGTTAGGTAAATGACAAGATCATCCTATTAAATCTATTTGGTTTCCGTATGTATTTCTTTTCATCTCGGTTACCTTCCCATAAAACCTAGGGTAAGGAAATGTATCAGCCCTTGCGGTCTAGGGTAAGCTTTAATACGAAATAGGGAGTCTCCAATTTTACTGACTCTAAAGGCAAATCATCTCATGATTTCTTTTACTATGCATAGATTCCCGAGTCCCGTAAATGTCATCCCAATTTCTCTGATTTACAGATAACCTAATCTCTCACAGAGATTTGACGAATTCCTTCCGCTAGTCACCCTAGACTCGTGTTCTTTCAGGACATGCCCAAAGGTATACCTATGTGTCTCCATGTTTCAGGCAGACGAGGTATACAATCAAAGCATGTCTTCTAAAACACAGTCTAGGTGAAAACTTCTGGTCTAAGGAAAGACACACCCAAATAATAAGAGACTTCTCTAATGATACTATCTGTGAGATTTCCTCATAGAGTCTCTTTGTGGGTCCGTTCAGTGCGAGCTATACCCTCATAGGTCCACCCACGACTTTGCTAAGACATCTCCATGTCTATAGCTCATGAGGTCTTTACCTTGTATCTGCATACAAGTAGATAAGTCGTGCTAGTCTTACCCGAGATCGCTGATCCCCATTCTCAGTGTCTCTAGACTAGGATCTTACATTTAGGAGTAGACATCTGGTATCCATGAATCCTCATGATCGTGATCCCATCACTGATATTCAAGAGATACCTATTATATTCCAAGGGTTTTATCCAGTTACTCGTATATTAATAATAATATCGAGACAAAATATGAAACAAGACAAAGAGCGCTTATAATTTATTCATGACAATATGAAAAGTACATGTACGTCCTAATCTAATGAAACGATTGTCTCTAGGACATCCGTATACTAACAGTAAGTGGTACTACATGGAAAAACCATTGGCATTAATGTTGACGATGATGACTCAACCATTGATATGAGTGTCACTCAATTCTCGACACAAATACCTAACGTCAACGGAGAAGACGAAGTTGACGACGTTCATGCAAATCGTAATGATCATGATGAAGGAAAATTAATTAACATCACTTAATGTAATTGTCTCTTTATGTTAACTTTTTTCGACTTATACAATTTCATATGTAACCTAACTTGTCACTTAACTTTACTTATCTGTGTTTTTGTTTTTAACAGGATCATGACTACACCACCGAGCTCCCCTCCTCGTGCTGAGTCACCACATCCTCCTCCTGAGTCAGCACCTCCTCTTAAGTCAGGACCTTCGCCGTCTACAGCGAAGAAGACTAGGAAAGCAACACGGCTGAGGTCACTGGCTACTAGAGCTCCTGGTGCTGACAGACCAGTGGTCCATGTGGATCCTCTGACTAGGAAGGCTGATGGTCCTCAGGCAAAGAAATTGAGGATGTATCTAGGGATCGTGGCTAGAGACAAGGTGGATGTCATGATTCCTAATTGGAAGGAAGTTCCTACAGTGCAGAAGGAGTTGATTTGGGAGGACATTCAGGTATTACAACTTAAAGGTCTACTGTCATTGGTTTTAGTTATACAATTTAAATGATGTTGTAACTGTAAAACTCACTTCATTGTAATGCAGGCTGAATTTGATATTCCTGAAGCGTCCAACCAACGGACCAAGAAGAAAATTCTGCAGAGGCTGTTCAAATCAGATCTGACACGTAAATGGGTCTTGACAGAAGGCAAGAATGACGATGTCGATGTTGTATGCGAAAAATACGGCAATAGTAAGGAACAGTGGACCCAATTCTGTCAGAGTCATCGAGCCGCTTCCTAGGAACAGTGCACAAATCAAAAAGCTAATGGCTATCTAATTAAGGGGGAACAAATTGAGCAAATTAAGTCTAAGGAAACATCTTATGCAAGTAAATGACTAATGGTTAAACCACCAGATTTGTTAACACTTGTTATTGGCAAAAAGGTTGATTTGTTTTCAGGATTGATAAAGTTCAAATAAAATTCAAGAATTCTATCTTTGCTCATCCTTCAAAGCACAACAAATCTCTATCAAATGGTCAATCAATATTTGGCATGTTCAAAGCCAAAAAGGGGGAGATTGTTGGATATAAGGGAAGCAACAAGAAGAATGAAGCCTTTGACTTAGAAGTGTTTTGAGCTTTTCACATGCCTTGAAGATTGAAATCCAAATCCAAGTGTATGAGAAGCAAATCTGTTGATCCTTGCATTTGCATACATAAAGTCATATATATGCATAAAGAGTTTTTAACATAGAATCATAGCTATTTCGAAAAAGATCTAAATGGTAAAGCTTTTGGAAAAACATTATTTCACTGAGTTAATCGATTACCATAAAGATTAATCGATTATATTGTTCATGTTTGAAACTGGAAAAGCTTTGATAAACAGTTTAATTGATTACATCTCGGATTAATCGATTATATGGCTTGTGTTTAAAACTGGAAAAACTTTAATGTACATATTAATCAATTACGCATATCTTGTAATTGATTACATAGTGTAATTCAAATATAATACATTTCCGCTTTAATCAATTACCATTTATTGTAATCGATTACACAAGCTATATTAAAAATCATGTTTTCACTAAATTAATCAATTACCATAATTTGTAATCGATTACATAGGCAATTTTGAGAAAACCTGCTTTGCTAGCTTAATCGATTACCATAACTTGTAATCAATTACACAGGCTATTTCTAAATATAAGGTTTTCTGCTTTAATCGATTACAGCTCGATTTAATCGATTATTTTGCTCGTAAATGAAACCCAGAATGTGCATTGAACACTTTAATCAATTAAATGGTAATTTAATCGATTACATATACGTTTTAATCGATTATTAGGCGCATGTAATCGATTACTGGTTGTTACAAAGGTTTGTTATAAATAGAGGGAAGGCTTGGCTTGTTTTGTAACTTGAACACTTCGTGTTTTCTGAGCATACACAAGCCTTCTGAGAGTTTTAAAGTGAATTTCTGGGTTTACTAACTTCTTGTCCCACTGTTTAATCTTCATGAGCTATTGAATGATTTTTGGGCAAGAAACTTCAAGAGTTTAAAGGAGAGCATGTTCTGAAAGTTTGTTTCTGCATTCAACCTTGTTTGGTAATTCATTTGCATACAGTTTCAATGAATCATCAGGTTGCTTCTCTCCTTAATCTCTAAGTGTAATTTCATTTTTACAATTTCTATTATTTGAGACTATTGTAATTGAGTTCTTGAGGCTTTGGCTAGAGTAGTGTTCTCTAGGAAAGAACAGAGTAGTGTTCTCTGGTTCTTGTTTATTAGGAGTCTAATAGGGTTTTAGATTTCTATTCTTTATCTAGTGTTGATAAAGAGAGGTTGTTGTAAAGCTTGTAAGAACATAAATTTATAATAGTGGAACTCTAATCTAGTGTTGATAAGAAGAAACTAAATGTAGTTTCTGTTGTGAAGTGAACCAGTATAAATTGCTTGTGTTAGTTTTCTTTATCTCTATCTTTACAAGTCATCTTGTTCATTTGATCTTGTTTTCATTATCATTACCTAACAAGTTCTGTTTTGAGCTATTAGTTTCTTGAACTGAGTTGGTTGATTGAATAAGGGTATTCTTGGTTTTAAAAGTGATAAAGATCCTTAACTCTGATTTGATAAATAATTTTAACAGACGAAGTTAAAACCAATTCACCCTCCTCTTGGTTATTGTTTGTATTCCTATTGTTTTCAAACACTTGTGTAATGTGTGACCTTTCTTCATGTAGTAATGACATGTTACAGATTTTGATCCTTTTTCAAAATGAGTCATTTTAATATGCTTTGTTTTTGAAAACCTTTTTCGATTTATCTATTTTGGGGGTACAAACTTAGTGTTTTGAAAAGGTTTTGATTGACAGCTGTAACCCAATCCATATTTATCACCAGTATACTTTTGCACACTTAATATTTGGTTTAAACTACATTTCGCTCGATAGTGCTTTTCAAGAGATCTACCATGTAGGAGTTTTCAGTTTGTAAAGTCATGCATTTTTCAAGATGACTCTTTTTAAAATTGTCAAATTCCTTTTGTAAAACTTTGTTTTCATCTATTTTTGAAGAATAAGAGGGACACACACACATACGCACCATTTGTTTGTAGTTTGAATCAAGTTTTTCATTTTCTTGTTTCAAGTTGCAAAGTTCTGCTTGCATTAAAGCTAGCTTATTAGTATGCCATCTAAGGTCACATTTGAGCTTGTTATTGGAGACATCTAATTGTTTTTTCCTCCTTATGTATTTCATTAAAAGCATCAACATTTTAGGATTTACCTCAGATTCTGAACTTGACTTTTCTTTCTCAATGATTGATGTTAAACAAACATTTGCTTCTTAATTCTCACTTGAAGATTCAGAAGTTGTTGATGCATTATCTTCCCAAGCTATGTAGGCTCTTTTGGGTTTCCCTTGTTTCTTTCCTTTCTTTTCACCTAACTGCTTCTTCAAGAAGATTGGACATTCAACCTTGATGTGGCCTTGCTTTCCACACTTAAAACAATTGAAGTTGTTGTTATTGTCATTTCTTTTGTTGAACTTTGTAAACCTTCTGTTCTTGTTTTTCTGCATGAACTTGTAAAAACATTCGTTAGTTGAGACATTTCTACTTCATATTCAAGCAACTTACCAAAAAGTGTGGCCATAGACATCTTTGACAGACCTTTGGATTCTTTGATTGTTGTCACTTTTGGTTGCCAATGTCTTGTCAAACATTTCAAAATTTTGATGTTGAGTTCCTCTACATCAAATGTTTTGCCAAGACCAAGTAGATGATTGACGATGTGTGTGAATCTGGTTTGGAGTTGAGAAATGCTTTCTGTTGTGATCATCTTGAACATTTCATACTCATGGATCAAGGTATGTTTTCTTGATCTCCTTACTTCAGCAGTTCCTTCATGAGCGATTTCCAACATCTCTCACATTTCTTTTGCACTCTTGCACCTAACTGTTATGAAAAACTCATTAGAAGACAAAGCAGAGGTTATCATATATTTTGCTTTAAAATCGTATTGAACTACCCTATTTTCTATATCAGTCATTTCATCTCATTCTTTGGAAACATTTTCATTATCAACAGTTTTGGTAGGTATCAAAGGACCTTTTCAATTGCATTCCATGCACTAGGGTCATTTGATTGAATGAAAATCTGCATTCTATTTTTCCAAAAACTGAAGTGTTCTCCCTCAAACATTGGAGGACGATTGAAAGAGGCACCCTCCTTAAAAGTGATTTGTGTGGTATTCATTTTCTTTTAAAAGAAAATAGTGATCTTGAATAACATACAAGAACTAGCTCTAATACTGATTGAAAACAATATGAACAACACACAAACCAATAGGGGGGTGAATTGGTTGTTCTTGGGCAATTAAAGATTCTTTAAACAATCAGAGTTAAAAGGGATCGTATCACAAAACAACCTTTGAACACTTTCAATCAATCAAACACCAATCTATAGATTGCAATTACACCAAGCAAGTTTTAGTTGATTATGAAAAGTTATACCAACGAATGACAATTAATAACCACAAGAAAAGATAAAGAAGAAGTAATCAACACAAAGAATTATACTGGTTCACTTCTCAACCTAGAGAAGCTACATACACTTCTTCTAACCAAATAGTTAGAGTTCAACTATTGACATTCTGTTTCTTACAAACTTATACAACCACTCTCAATCAGACCTAGATTAAGAACAAGAAATCTAACTCCCTTAGACTCTGTGATCAAGACATAGAGAAAACCCTTATCTACTCTTCCTTCTAGAAAAACCTATTCTAGACAAGCTTGAAATTCTAAAAGAATTACAACTAAAGTAGTATGGAGAGAAACAACCTGATGATCCACTATAGATGAATGCAAATGATTACGAAACTTTAATCAAGGTTAAATGAAAACAATCTCAAAACATTTTCTCCAAGTCCTTCTTAGAAAGTTGCCCAAAAAGAAATCCTCTCAAGGTTTCTTGAAGCTTGAGGATTTGAGGTTCTAACACAGAATAACTCGTAGTATCTTTTTCTCTCTTCAGAAAGGTTATGAAATTCATTAATATTTCGTTGTTTTAGTTAAAACAAGTTGTTTCTATTTACAGACAAAATTGTTATAACTGTCAGTAATCAATTAAATCACTTATGTAATCGATTAAAATATTTTTGAGCTTTCTGGAAAAGACTTGCCAACAATGTAATTGATTAAATCGCAATGTAATCGATTATCACAAGAAGTCTTATTAAAATAGTTGCCAAGTACTCGATTAAACCACTTATGTAATTGATTAAAGTGATCTTGATCTTTCTGGAAGAGATTTATGTACAATGTAATCGATTAAATCATAGTGTCATCGATTATCACAGGAAGCCTTATCCAAAATCGTTGCCAAGTAATCGATTACCACCTTGCTGTAATCGATTATCACAGGAAGTTCATTCTGTGATTTTGAACTGTGTAATCGATTACTACAATCTCGTAATCGATTAAAATGTTCTTAGATCTCAAGTAACAGATTACCACTGACTAGTAATCGATTAAACCAGTAAGAAAATATTTTTCCAAAACTTGAAACATGGAACACTTGGCTTTTTATGCATTCATGAAATCCTTATGTTTCAGAAAAGCTTTTTATGAAACTTATGCTTTTGTGAAAACATGAATGAGTTTTATGCAATGGATCATAGGATGACTCATCTTACACATACACAAATTACAAATGTCATTCAATTGAATTGGCATGTAAAGAGCTTAAACATACCAATGTCTAAGAACCTCAGCTTCTTTGATCCTCTCAAGCTCCCCCTGAGTCCAACAGGGGACACCCATTCCTGCAGCACGAACAAGATTAGGGTGTGATAAGTGTTATATTTTAGTTATTTTCAAGATTATAATGTTGACACTTATCGTTTGATTTCAGTAATGTCTTCTGTTGATCTCTTGCTCTACACAATCATCGGCTAGTTTCTCCAAAGGATTGGATGTAACCTTCGTACCTTTTTGTATCTCTTTTAATATTTGATATATGTATGAGTCTTTTCTATTCATTCTGGTGATTTCTGTAACGCCTCCTTTTACTCTCTCGTGTTCGATTGATTTTAAATGAAATCTCGTTTCCACTTTGTATTAGAATTATCTTAGTTATAAATTCCATAAAAAATTTATTTCTTCTTGCTTCGATTTTATAATTTATTTGTAACATAAATGATTCTCCCTCACCATGGTTTATTTATAATAAGAATACAGTCCATCAATACAGTCCAAAATATAGTTCATCATACAGTCCCAAATACGTGCCAACACAATTTACATTTGATCTAAGTCTAGTACAACTCATCCAAATAGCTTCATCATCTTCTTTTCATAGTCATCCACTGCTTTACTATTTTTCTGCTCACTCAATTAAATTGAGGTCATCACAGGTGTCAACGACAGACACAAAATAGGGTAAGTTTATAACAAACATAGTTTGAATAAAAACATATATAAAAGAATATATACCCAGATGGTTATAATAGCATTTATAAAATAATATGCACGCATGATTCACCCACAGATTAAATCACACCATCTACACAGCACATAGTTCAAATCATACCATTCATACAACACACAGATATACAACATACTCATCAAGTAATGCATGCTCATCTTCTTTATATGATGCATGAATCTCTCAAATTCTCATCACATGGCCATAGTCAGGATAGCCTCACCCTCTCTCAGTGGAACGAACTTATCCATTAAGTTAGGGTAGTCCAATGGCGCGTAGGAATGTCACCTCCACCTATGTGATCATCATGGTGGTGTGGTCCTCACTGTCTCAACTACCCCCTAACTCAGACTCCTCTGAACGCATGGACTCAGTTTAGCTATCTGACAAACCTCCTTTTGAGGTCAACATCACGGATTAACCCCCGCCGGGCATATGCACATGACAACTCTATGAAACTCATCAACATGTAATATCAAGTCCCATGTCAGTGGCCTACCAGAATTTATCCGATTAGTCAGGGTACCCCAGTGTTTCCTAGGTCCTCACTTACACGAACACTTTCATGCTTAGTGATTCCGTACTGCAAGAGCACCCCCTAGCTCAGGAACAGCTCATCTGAACGCACGGGTTTCATTCTGATAACCAACTGACACACAACTTTTTATGATACCCATGAGATGGTTTCATTTACAACAACACATTTTATCTCATCACATCGTTTCTCATTACTTTTCATTATCAACATAGTGCACATCTCAACTCATTTCTTATCATCAAGATCATAAAACCACTTATAATTCACGTAAATTCACAAGTCACCAAGTAACACGTGAACTTTATCAAATTTTATAGAAACGCTTCTTTCAACAATCACATATCACCGTATAAAAGTACTCAAGCATTCAACCATAATTCAACTTCATAAATTTCTCAAGACAAATCATAATATATCAAAACTCAAATACTTATTCAAATAAACAACCCTTACACAATCTTTCTCATAAAGCTTCATAAGAACTCATGAAATCCATAAATGTTCATAACATATTCACAACACAAATATGCCAACTATTTATTGAATCAAAACAACTCTTTAAAACATTTTTGTCTCTTTGAAGCATTTTATCAAACAATATTTTTCCATAAGGTGGTATGAATTTTGCTTATGGATTTTATTATGGATGGATTTTGATTGATGATATGTTGATTTATGTTTCCAAGTCCAGTACGAGATTTGTGAAACAAAATTTGATACTACATACAGTATGATATGTAGTGACCATGTGCAAATACATGGGTGAGGTGGTAGAAAGAAGGCACGGTTAAAACAAGCAAAGGAGGCTGAAAATAGAAAAGATTGGTGCAAGGAGCAATTAGTAGTATGATAGGTTTTGGAGCTGAAATTTACGTCCAAAATTGTTTTTGAACACCAAGACTATTTATAATACTTTAATTGGTTCAATTTTAAGGGTTTTAGTTGGGTTAAAACTGATTTTAGAAGTTAGTTTAGTTAGGTTTTAACTAGGTAATCATTTCATTAAGAGATATTTATCATTAAACCTTATCTTTGACTTGATTCTTCTTGGTCAAGATTCCATTTAATCATTAACTTGGGGCAGCTGGCCTTCAATGTGGGAATTGGCTGGGCAAGGGAGTGCAATTTCATGGCTTAGGTGATTCCACATGTACATAAAGCTTCATTTAATCTTTCACTTCAAGCAGCCAAACAAATTTTACAGAAGCCTATATTGCAAGCTTTGGCTTTAGCTAATTGTTTTAGTGCATTCTTTGTCTTATTGAGAGATTATATGCATGCGGGTAGGTCTAGGACTGAGATAACCTCTGAGTTGTCACATTTTGGGCTGAATATTTTAGACCTTGGGCCAAAATTCCAAGAGTTACAACTTGTGCCCAATCCAAATGGTCCAAAGGGCTAGAAACACTTAACCAGATTGGGTTCGTTCATTATTCATTCTGTACCAATATACTAGCCCATAAATCCTCATCTTTTAGTATGTTAAACTAGACTTCCTAAGCTTTCTAACAAGGCATCACATGCCTTATTTGGAGTTATAAAACTCTGGCTATAACATTTTTAATCTAGACTTCAAAACTGCCAGCAAGCTGAGAAATTTCGCACTGACATCTCTTAATGTTTTAATTACTGCAGTAGTACACAAACTAGATTTATCTGGAATTTTTAGATGTTGTACTAGACATCTAGGTATTTAATTCCATATATCATACACATAATTTGGGTAAGAATTGAGAGCTAAATAAATTTCTCAATTCGGGTGGCAGAAATGGACAGTTTTGGGCAGCTTCTGAGCAAATAAATTTTATCCTATTCTTCTTGTATCCAACTATTATCACACTTCCATAATTCAATCATAAATATAAACTCAAGACATAATTTTGAGGATGTTACAATTGTGTCCATATCCATATATGATTTGGATGATCCTTGATCCATAGAGAGATCTAGGATGCTCAGGTCTATAGAGTGACTTGAGGTTTTGGTATCGAATCCATAGAGTGATTCAGGATATGTCCAAGTCCATGTAGAGACTCTGGAACTATTTATTGGTACCAGATCCATAGAGTGATTCGGGATGTGTTAAGATCCATAGAGAGACTCTAGAACTATTTGTTTGAAATGAAAGTAATGCTAGTTACTTGAATGAATGATATCTTGTGTGGAAGGTTTGATGTGTAAATAAATAGTTTTATTGTTGTATGAATATAAGAAAGAAGTTCAAGATGTTTTTATATGGATAAAATGAATGTACTTCAGAATGTATGTTTTAAAAATATAAAATGAACTAGATGTGCAGATGAGTCTATAGGAACACCTTTTCAACATAAACCGAAGTAGCTGGAATGATGACGATGACATGATTTTGAATTGGTTTTGTAAAATTGTTTTCACCTACTGGGAATTCTTAGAAATTCTCATTGTTTGTGTGTTCTCGTGTCATTCCAGATAGGTAAAAGCGTGAGTAGCACTTTAAAGAATGAAAAGAGCTGGAAGACTATCACATGAAGAAGGAGTTTCGTTTTAGTAATGAAGTTCAAAGACAATATTTATTTGTAACGCATTCGTGTAAACTGTCATCTTTCATTGTAATGGCGAGATCTGATATACTTAAATTATTATTATTTCATAATTGGGGATGATTAAATTGGAAACTTAATTAAGAGATCAAGAAGTCTCATAGGCTCAACGTAATTTTATTATACCAGCTTAATGATGTATGTTGTAATTATTGAAATTAGTTTTAAAGAAACTGAATTTATTTTAAAAGCTCATGCTAGAAACAATTAACCTCTTCTGATTGCGTATTATGACCTAGGCATAATATAGTAATTAGATGGGTGTTACAATTAGTATTCAAAGGGGGTTGCTACCTCTTTCATTCAAGAGAGACCCAAATCATATTCAACAAAGAGAATTCAATGTCTTTAGGGAAATAGATATAATTTAAAAACAACATATACACAGGTAAGGATGAAATAAAGAGAAAACATGGTGTCATAGGGCTCTCACACCCAACTTCACAATTCTCACACCTAACCTCACGTTTAAAAAGTCAAACATCTCACATTGTCAATCTCACGCCTAGCCTCACAATTCTCATGCCCAGTTTCACATTTTAAAACTCAACCATTCGTCATTGTCACCTCACACTTGACCTCACAATTGTCATGCCTGGTGTGAGGTCCTCCCTTTGCACCAACATAGGGAGTTGCAATTTTGCAACTCTCACCATTAATGGCTTCCAAAATGTTCCTCAACCCATACAAATGTACCATATATTATCTATTAAGAATTGAAACATAAAACTAACACCAACCCACTCAAGAATCAAGCATTTCAAGAGAATTTCCCCAAATCTATAAAGTTAGGGTTCAAACCCAACTTTCCCAATTCCACAACAAAGATCTATGTCCAAGAGAAGAAAAGGGAAAGGAAATTAAGAGGAAGAACTTAGAAGATGATGCCAAGAGTGTGGGTGTATGCATATTTCTTGATCTTTCTCTCTTTTCTTCTCTTCTTCTTTCTTAGTAAATGAGTGATGTGTGAGTGGTGATAGGAGGGGAAGGGTTTTTAGTGCTCTTAAGAAGGTTGGGGGCCTCCTATTAGGCCTAATATCTTTTCTCTCTTAAATTATCTCTAGCCCATTCCTTAAGTAAAAGTGTAGAGTAGAACACATATAAGTAAGCCCCTCCTAAATCATCGTAACTAAAGGAATAGCTTTGTTCTTGAGTATTTTCACATTGTGATCGACAACCTGAATTGGTCTTTCCTCAAGGTGGGATCGAGTCTCAACTGAATTGACTCATTTACTATGACATTAGTGTAATAAAGAACATGCATGTAAAAAGATTGAGATACTTTTTTTGGATGATGGATGGGTTCCATCACTTAGAATTCCCAACAATGTGGTAAAGGCCCCTTGGAATGGAGGGCGATATAAGTACAAGGTCATGGCATAAGATCAAGGGGAATTCTCCTTGAAAGTTTGATGAGCTCAATACTTGCCATAGGATGAAAAAGACAAAGAAATAATGTAAATCATACAAAACTTAATTTTAAGGTTATTTTTATGCTTTAGCATATGTTGAAGTGAAGGTATATCTTTATGATGCAATCATGAGTCACATAGGTATATTGTTACATGTTTAGCACTCACTAAGACCTTGTCTCATTAGTTTAGTTTCCATGTTCCAGATTGAACAAGTTATGGAGATTGAAGACTCTTGGCCACAAAGGTGCTATGTTTTGTGTATTAGTGAGTTTTAGCTTATTAATTTTAGATACTTGAATATGTAGTTATTGTTTAGGTATAGAGTCTTGTATAGTTATTCTGAAACTATGAAACAAGGTCTCCAATAATTACCAGCACTAGTACATGAGTTATCTAACGAGATTTTGAAATGAACTCTCCTCACATTAGTCAACAAGCATTCATGATTCATCTTCCAAAGAAGGGATCTAATTCTTTCAAGCCCATCCTACTTAACAATAAGCTTAAACAAAGGTTGTTCTGGCACATCACAGTTACTAACTAAATCATAAGCTGACCTCATAGAAAAAATTACCATCACTAGTCCCACTCCAAGGAAAAACATCAGTATTGGCATCCAAACTTGGGATCATCATCAACAAAATATTGGAAACAACATGGTTAGGGAGGTAGTGTTTGAAGCTATCCACCTTCCAATTCATATTAGCCTGGACACTTTTGTTTTTGAATTTATAATTCCATTTGCAAAAAAAACCTTGTAAGCTAAAAAACACACAATTAAGTTCCCTTTCTTGTGTGTTATTTGTTTATTTCATCGAAAACTCTAGAGTTTTAGAATAATTGAGACTGAATGACATAACCAAAGATTCATAATGTCCCTCATGAGTCCTGAAAGATGTCTTGTGAATGTCTTTTTCCTTGATTCTGATTTGGTGGTAACTAGTGAAAATAAAGGGAATACTGACAATAACCAAGAGGGGGGTGAATTTGTTAAACCCTTGGTATTTTAAAATTAATTCAAATCAGAGTTTCAGGATCTTTATCACTTTCAAAACCAAGAAATCTTTTCACTCAATCAAATAGCTCAGCCCCTTGGAATCAATTTGCTCAAAACAGAACTTGTTGAACAATGAATATGAATCAAAGAATCAATGAACAATAAAAGTAATAGAGATAGAGAAACAACTCACAAGCAATTTTTACTGGTTCACTTTACAACTGAAGCTACATCCAGTTTCTTCTAATCAACACTAGATTAGAGTTCCACTATTATAAATCTTGTTCTTACAAGCTTAGTACAAAACCTCCCCTTTATCAACCCTAGACAAAGAATAGAAATCTAAAATCCTATTAGAATTCTAAGAAGCAAGAACCAGAGAACACTACTCTGTTCTTTAACTAGAGAACCCTTCGCTAGACCCAAGCTCGAAGAACCCACTTACAATAGCAATTTACACCAGAAATTCAAAAACGAATTTACACACAAAGATTAAGGAGAGAGACAACCTGATGATCCAGTGAATTTAATGCACATGAGTTACGAAATCAGGTTGAATAGCAAAATAAAATCAGCACATGCTTTTCCTTAACCTTGAAAAGTTTCTTGCTCAAGATTCATTCAAAGACCCATGAATGATTTGAATGAAGCAAGAAGTAATAGAACCGGGAAATCACTTTGAGAGAATTTAGAAAGCTTGTGTATGCTCAGAAATACAAATTGATCAAGTTCTCACACAAGCCAAGCCTTCAAATCTATTTATAACAGATTTTGTAACTAATTGTAATCGATTAAATGCACCAGATAATCGATTAAAACGCTTTTGTAATTGATTAAATTATCACTTAATTGATTAATTTGTTCAAGAAGGCTTCTGGGTTTTAGCAACGAGCAAAATAATCAATTAAACCGAGTTGTAATCGATTAAGACAAAAACTTCAGTTTCACAAAATAAACTGTGTAATCGATTACGAGTTTTGGTAATCGATTAAGTCAGAAGATTAGGACTTTCTAAAAGAACTATGTAATCGATTACGGATGATGGTAATCGATTATTCCAGCAAACCTTAAAAACTGATTTCAACTATGTAATCGATTACACTATATCAGTAATCGATTAAAACAATTAACAAAGCAGTTTCAGTTTCAATCAAAGGTCAAATAATCGATTAATCTGATATGTAATCAATTAAAATGTTCATGAAGGTTTTTCCAGATTGAACGAAGAACAAAATAATCAATTATATTACTTAAGTAATCAATTAAAACAGTAAAAAATCATTTTTCCAAAAACCTTTTAATCAGATTAAAACCTTGACCAAAAGAATAAAAACTTTGATGCTTTAGTGAAAACCCTTTAAGCTTATTTATGGATGAATGAATGAATGCAAGGATTAATCAGATTGCCTTTTTCTTACACTTGAATCATATACTAAACTTCAAGGCACTCCAAGCATGTTGAAAGCTCGAAACACATTCTTGAATCAAAGTCTTTCACTCTTCATAATTCTCCCCCTATATCCAACAATCTCCCCCTTTTTGGCTTTGAACATGCCAAATTCTTGATTGTTCATGTGTGGGACTTGAAGTGTTGAGGGAATCAAAATAGAAGACTTGAGCTTTTTCAAACCTGAAAATAATCACAGTATTTTTGCCAAGAACAAGTGTTAAGATATTTGTTTGCATTATCCATCATTCATTAACTTGTATACCTGACTTAATTTGTTAATTTTCTTTACTTAGCTCCCCCTTAATATGACAATCCATTCAATTTTTTATTTGGGCAAAAAAATGAGCAAAAAAAATAGGGTAAAACAGAGTATTATGATAGTCAAGCTTTTAAGAAGGAAGAACAAGGTATGTATGGGGAGGTTTATGTTAAATATAGTTTAAGTGTTGTTTATTAAGGTGTTTCTTCTATTTCTATAAAGCTTGCCCACCATGTGTTTGACACATTGTTTAAAGAAATGAAATATGTTTAAGAGTTGCTTGTTGGAATAAGTGTTTGAATCTTTGTGAAGTATGACTTATATACAAGAAGTTGTTGGATTTGGATTATATTTGCATGGTTGAGTGCTTTAGTAAAAGTTATGTATTATTTTCTGTGTTGTTGAGTGTTTCTATGAAAGCACACCATGTGTTCAATGAAATGCTTCTAAGAGATAAAGCTTGTTAAATGAATGATTATTTAAAGAAGTAACTTGTACTTAGATTAATGAGTGATTGCTTTTGGGTTTTGGAGACCCGCGTTCTACCGAACTGAACTAAGAGCGCTTTGTTTTCATAAATTATTTTATATGATCTAAATCCATTTTACATGTATATACTATATCAATATATATATATATATTCGGTATGTATGTCCAATTGGAATTCGTCTTCAATTAGAAAATATATAATATCCAATCCAATATTTCTTATTTTTCTTATTTATTTGATATTTTAGTGCATAACATAAAGTACAAAATCGGGATTAATAATTAATATTAATATAATAAATTTCGATCAATTTATCAAATAGATATCTATTTGATTATTTCAAAAATATTATTATTGTAAATTTTAGTAAAGTAACTAATAATAATTAGGAATTTCATATTTCGAAATGAATGTAAACCTGAATTACTTCCCTAGGAAAAGACTCTAAGAAAGTAAAATATTCAATTAATGAACCCCAAATCTTGACTATTACTCCGTGAACATTTCAAAATCCTATAGATATAGAATACTAAAAATAAAAAAAAATGATTTTTTTTGTTTATCTTTAGCTTGATGGGTGAATGTTTAAGTAACTTGAATCTTTATGTATTATGACTATCTTTAAGAAAATGGTTGATTTGAATTGTAATTACATAATGGAATGTTTCATTGAAGTTTATGAGTTTATATGTTGTTAAAAGTGTGCTATAAATCTTTGAGCATGCTATCAAATTTCATGCTAAAAATTATGATGAAAGAATGTCTATTATGTTGAACTTTATGAAGATGGATGTTGAAAATTCCAAGTATAAGAAAAGAGAATCATTCATGCATGTTTCATATGCATATGCCTGGCGGAGACTAGTCCGCGTGATTTACCTCAAGAGGAGGTGTGTCAAATAGTTAGAGGAACCGAGTACGAGCGTTCAGACAATGAGGAGTCTGAGCTAGGGGGTGCTTCGGCAGTGGGGAACTCACGCCACCCATGATGATCACATGTAGTGTGGGTGACTTTCCTGTGCACCACTGTGACACCCTGACTGATCGTGCAAGTTCTGGACCAGTGATTGGGGCTATCTTGATTATGGTACCAATTGATGAGAATTTGAGAGAGATTCGTGCATCATAAAAAGAAGATGAGCATGCATCGCATGATGAGTATGTTGTATGATTATCTGTATGTTGTATATACTGTGTGACTTGAACTATGTTTATCGTAAACTTACCATATATTTTGTGTCTGTGGTTGACACCTGCGATGACCTCAATTTATTTGGGCAAGCAGAGGAACAGTAAAAGCATAGCAAGTAGATGTGGAATATGTTGGAAACCTATTTTGATTAAGATATTATGATATTTATTTTGGTGATATGTATTATGTAATAGAACTAAGAAACGGTCTGTATTTTATTAGTTTGGACTGTATTATGGACTGTATTATGGATTGAATTTAATTATTATGGACTTTGAACGAGCACGATTACAATATTGATGATTAGTACCTTTCGTATGAATTATTCTAAGCAAGAAGAAAAGAATTTTCCGTGAAATTGTAACTAAGATAGTTCTAAAGCAAATGGAAAAGAAATTCCATTCAAAATCAATAAAATACAAGATGGTAAAACAAGGTGTTACAGCAGGTGCGTTGCATAGGCCAAAAGGCATCCTGGTGTAGGCAAATGTGCCAGCTGGACAGGTGAATATGGTCTTGTTTTGGTTCTCCAGTGCAATATGAATCTTCATGTAACCTGAAAAACTATCAAGAAAGCAATAGTGTGATTTACCTACCAACCTCTCCAGAACCTGGTCAATGAAGGGGAGAGGGAAATGGTCCTTGCAAGTTGCTTGGTTAAGTCTCCTATAGTCAATGCAAACTTGCCAACTGTTGGCTACTCAAATCAGAATCAACTTATTATCCTGGTTTTTCACAACAGTGATACCTGACTTCTTAGGGACCACTTGGACAGGTGAAACCCAAGTGCTATTTGAAATGGGATAGATGATCCCTGCAGCTAGCAACTTCATCACTTCCTTCTTCACCACATCAAGAATAGTGGGATTCAGCCTCCTCTATGGCTGCCTCACCGGCCTAGACTTATCCTCCAAGAGTATCTGATGCATGCAAATGGAAGGATTTATTCTAGGAAGGTCAGCAAGTGTCCATCCATAAGTATCTGATAGGCAACTAGATATGATGACTGGAAGCTTCTGAGCATCATCTAAATATGCATATTTAAGGTGCTCAGGTAGTGGCTTCAACTCCAAGGAAGATGGCTGAATGGTGGAAGGCAAGGAAAGGTTCATGGTTGATGGAAGGGAAATAAGAGAATCAATATCTGTACCTATACCTACAACACAATCAGAGTGAAGTGCAGAGGAAATCTCCACACAAATACTACACAAACAATCAAATCATCACAAGTACAATTATAACAACCAAGATCAAAATCAGAAAAATCAAAAAGTAAATATGTATAAGTATCTATACTATCTACTACAACATCAATGATATCAACAAGAAAGACATAATGCTCCTCTACAGGATGTCTCATGGCCTAAAAAATGTTAAACTAGACAACGTCATCGCCAAACTCCATGGAAAGAGTTCCAACATGCACATCAATTTTGGTCTTGGTTGTCATCAAGAATGGTCTCCCAAGGATTAATGTGGAACCATGACTGGAAGACTCATTCTCCATATCCAAAATGTAAAAATCTGCAAGAAAAATCAAATCATTAACTTGCACCAGCACATCTTCAATAACTCCAAGTGGAAGCGCTACACTCCTGTTGGCTAAGTGAATGATAACACCAGTGGATTTCAAATCATCTAGATGTAGTTATCTGTAAACTGATGTGGGCATGACATTAATTGAGGCTCCAAGGTCAAGCATGGCATCTGCAAAAGTACAATCTCCAATGGTGCAAGGGAAAGTGAAAGTGCCAGGATCTTTGCACCTCTGTGGCAAGGTGGATAATGGAATGGCAGCAACAATTTTGCCTTGTATAAGTGCAAAAACATTTCTGTCCATCTTCACTTGCTCATTTCCCTTCAGCTTCCTCTTGTGGGTGCACAAATCTTTTAAGAACTTTGCATCTTTTGGAATCTGTTTGATGACATCCAAGAGGGGAATGTTGACTTCCACCCTCCTGAAAGTCTTAAGAATATCACAATCAAGCTCCACTTTGAAGAACTAGATTTAGAAGGAAAAGGTAGAGGAATCTGTTTTGGTGCAGGATATGTTTTGGCACCATCATCAATATTTTTACCAGCATCAATTTTAGCACCAACATTGGTTGAATTTGGAAGCTCCGTGCCAGTCCTCAAGGTAATACCACTCACATTCTTTGATTTAATAATTAGTTGTGTTGGAATGTTGCCAGAACCTTGCTGCTGCATTTGGTTGACAGTTGTAGTTAACTATCCAATCTGAGTCTGCAGGTCTTGGATGGTAGCACTGACATTTTGTTGAAACTGAATGTTGCTAGTTGTGATTTGCTTCATTAGCTTCAAGGAAGGTCCACAACTGGTCTACACAGGTTGTGCAGATGTAGGTTCAGGCTGCTGGAATTGTGGCTGTTGTCTAAACGGGAGAGCTTGGTATTTGCTGGTGGAGGGTTGATATTGCTGCTGTTGAGGTCTGAATGGCTGTTGTTGTTGTTGTGGGCTAGGACCACACCTTAAATTCGGGTGATCTCTCCAACTAGGATTATAAGTGTTGAGTAAGGATTATATTGTTATTGAGGTCTAAATGGTAGAAACTTCAGCAGCTTGTTCTGTTTCTTGGAGTGGGACATGCATCTGTTGGATGATCAAGTGCACAACAGATACCATACAACCTTGGTTGATTGGCTGCCATCACATTCTATTGTTGACCAATGGCAAGTTCTCATAAGGGATGTCAATTATTTCAATTTATTCTCCAACCCATGGTTATCAGCAACCATAGAAACATAAACTTCATTTGCAGCAACCATAGAAATCAACTGTCTTGCAACAAGAGGAGTCTTGTCCATCAAAGTGCCTCCATTGGCTGCATCTATCATACTCTTGTCCATCAACATCAAGCCTTTATAAAAATACTGGATCAATAATTGCTCACTGATTTGATGGTGAGGACAAGTAGCACACAACTTGTTGAATCTCTCCCAGTACTCATATAATATCTCTCTAGGTAGCTGGCGTATACTACATATTTCTTTCCAGATGGCTGCTGTTCAGGATGCAGGGAAGAATTTCTTCAAAAATCTTCTCTTCATATCTGTCCAATTGTCGATAGAATCTGGTTGAAGGTACAACAGTCCTTAGCCACACCAGAGATAATGGAAATGCCTTCATCTTCACATAGTTCTCATGAATGTCATGTGGTCGCATGGTGGAACACACTACATGAAACTCCTTAAGATGCTTATGTGGATCTTCACCTGCAAGACCATGAAACATTGGAAGCAAATGGATTAGACCAGATTTTAGCCCATAACTAACCTCAATCTCAGGATATTGAATACACCAAGGTTGATAAACAACATCAGGTGTAGCCAATTCCTTAAGAGTTAGGTTGTTATCAGTCATTTTATCAACAAAAATTTCAGAATCAAGATGTTCAGAATTAGAAGTAGACTCAGAAACAGAAGACTCAGAAGACACTATACTACTATCTAGAACTACACTATCAAATTCATTTAGACTACTATTACTTTTGCTCAATCTTTGAAATGTCCTATCTATCTCAAGATCATGTGAATGAAAATCACTTGGTTTGGACCTAGTCATGCATAGTTCAACTTATAAGGGACAAAAATCACAAAAATAATAGACAATTACTCTGCCAAGAAACTATTCACAATATCTGCCGATATGAAACAGAAAATGGAAAACTACCCCCAAAAATTTTAACAAAAATTGAAAAACACCACAGTAAATGTCTAAAAATCATGCTTGAGTTTTGTAATTTTTTTTGGTGATTTTTAAAAATCATGAAAACACTTGATGTATTAATTTTTTCTACATTCTAGTAAATTTTCAACCCATTTTGAGATAGTTTGTTGTGAAATGACCAGAATGCCCTTGCACTAAAACTCCTACGTAGAGGCCGAATGTAACAACCTAAAATTATTCTAGATATTATATTTTTATTTGGGTTAATTTTTTAAGAATCATTAGATAATTACTATTTTATCTTTACTGAACGGATCTTAGTATAAAATTTTAAACCGTATAAATTATAGAAGTTATAGAAATTGTTAAACTGATATATACTTAAGTAGTCACAGTCCATTTTTACATAGATCATTTCTTTTGGTTACTCACGTTTAATACACCATAGACCTTAGCTACTAGAAACACCTCAATCACATTAGTTAGGATTATTATTTATATACAAAAACCTACAACCCATATCTTTACTTTAGAAGTTCTCTCCAAAGCTCTCATCTTCGCTAACCAAGTTAATTGGTTCCATAGGTGGCTGTGGATAGGTAGGAGCGAACTGTAGGAATGGGTCATTAGGATTAAACAGTCCATTGGGTATAGAAATTGGAAAATGAGTGCCAAAATAAATATATGCACGTATAACTGGGTGCATGGTTACTACATAACAGTTCCTCTCCTCATCGATGTACCACCCCAGATCTAGCGCATGAAGGAATATGATGATTGAGGCCATCTAGAAATAAAACATGAAACAAATCTAGTGAGAAATAAAATTTCTCAGTAGGCAAAATCTAAAGCACCAAACACGTTAGTTCGTTAGTAAATCCTCAATATAACCAAATAAATCCATACAAGAATTATGCAACTATATGAATGCATGAAAGGAATTTTCCAAGGGTGCACATGGCCTCTACATATCGTACTGTATGTAGCTACATCTAGCACTGGATGTAGATGCTACGATCGTCTTACACAAACATGCATGATTTATTCCATGTATCTGCACCTGGTCACTACATATCGTACTGTATATGGTCTCAGATTTTGTCTCACAAATCGCGTACTGGGCTTGGAAACATAAATCAACATATCATAAATCAAGATCCATTCATAATAAAATCCATAAGCAAAATACATACCACCTTATGGAAAAATGTTGTTATTATAACATCATATATACCACAAGTATGGTTAAACCACCATACCTTATTTAAATAAGATCATTACCAACTTAGGCATGACCATTGAATATCCTCAAGCTACAGAAAAATCATGTTAGTAATCTAACTAATAAACCAAAGTATATCTTTTGAATAATTTTTAATTCCTTTAAACTTTCACAAGAAAAATTCCTAATTCCATGGTTGTAGCCAGGATGGGTTGCTGGGATGGTTGTAGCCGGGATGCCGGGTTGGTGTAGCTGGGATGCCGGGTTGGTGTAGCTGGGATGTCAGGTTGGTATAGTTAGGATGCTGGGTTGGTATAGCTGGGATGCTGGGTTGGTATAGCTGGGATGTCGGGTTGGTTTAGTTGGGATGTCGGGTTGGTATAGCTGAACGATTGTGGCCGGGTTGGTATAGTTGAATGATTGTGGCCTGGTTGGTATAGCTAAATGATTGTGGTCGGGTTGGTATAGCTGAATGGTAGTGGCTGGGTTGGTATAACTGGTATGCCGGGTTGGTTTAGCTGAGTGATTGTGGCCGGGTATAGCTGAATGATTGTGGCCGGGTTGGTATAGCTGAATGGTTGTGGCCGATTTGGTATAGCTGAATGGTTGTGGCCGGGTTGGTATAGCAGAATGGTAGTGGCCGGGTTGGCTGTGGACGGGATGCAGTCCAAATAATAAAAACAACCCAAATATCATCAAAATCACTTTCAAATATCACTAAATATACTCCCAAACATCACTAACATTTCAGCCTATAAATCATCACCTATCCTATGGTTTAAATCAACATTTCCATATCATAAAATAACCTTCAAATGACATGAAATCCCAACCTAAATAATAACAATAAATCTTCCCAATTAAGCATATAGGTTAATCCAAACAAATGCTTAACTAAAGATTGAAGCCTAGCCTACCTCAAGTGAATTTTGATTCTTGAAGAGGAATGGAGTAAGGGTTGTCTTCCTTGGAAAAATACTCTAAGAAATGAGTTTTTGAAAAAGAAAATGGCTGATAGGTGAGGTGGTATAAGTATGGCACAGTTAAACAAGCAAAGGTGGTAGAAAATAGAAAGCTTGGTTCAAGGAGCAAGTGGTAGTGTGATAGGTTTTGGAGCTGAAATTTACGTGCAGAAATTTTTGAATGCCAAGGCTATTTATACTACTTTAGTTAGTTCAAATTTAGTCGGGTTAAAACTGATTTTAGAAGTTAGTTTAGTTAGGTTTTAACTAGGTAATCATTTCATTGGAAGATATTTAACCTTAATCCTTATCTTGATTCTTTTAATCATTGAATTGGTGGCAGCTGGCTTCTACGTGGATCTTGGCTGAGAAAGGGAATGCAATTTCTTGGTTTAAGTTGTTTCACATGCACACAAAAAGCCTTAAGTTGTTTCACATGCAGATGTTGTAAACAAATTCGGGAATATCAATCCAATTCACCAAACCAAGCAATGCGAATTATCATAGTTTTTAGATAATGATCTTATTACGAACGTTCTTTCAATGTCATTAGAAGCAGTTTAATTGAATTAATTCCTAAATTAATTGAAACCACAAAATTAATTGAAATAGCATCCTAACAATTTGTGATTGAAATTCTAAATTAGGAATTGAATCCATGACCTAATCCATTTTCAATCCTAAACACATTCATAATCATGATCATCATCAGCGAAAGAGCCATGAAATTTGTACAAGAAAATAGAAGAACAGAAAATGAAAATGAAGAAGAAAGTTGAAGAACAGTTGAGAGAAAAAAGATAGAGAAATTTTAATTTTGGAAACTTCTAAAATAAACTTCAAATTCTATTTTTGCTAAAATGAAGTGTAATTATTAACTAACTAATTGCACTAGTATATAGTGACTGAGTCAGTAGGAAAGGATGGGCCATGATTAGGCCCATCTAATCTAACTAATTATGTTAATTACACCAATCAAAACCCAATTCACAGCCCAAAATTCAAGTGCAGAGGTTTTGACTTCCAAGCCTAAAATGACCCTCAAAATGACAGAATTGACCTCAGCTTATCTCTGACAAAATTGTATCTCTTTTTCTTATGTTTCCAAGGATTACTCAGATACTCCATTTGGAGATATATAGAATCCTCTAGGTCCTGCACAAGGAAGATAGGTCAAGTAAGCAAATAATCCGAAAATAAGCAACAATTATTAATTAAGCCAATTGTTTACCTAAGACAAAAACTGAGTTAGAGAGAGAAAATAAAAGTCCAAGAGAAGTCAAATAATCTAAGAAGAATATAAAAATATTAAACTAAAAATACTCAATCAGTAATGTTTCTCTAATTATTATTAGGGAGTTAAATCCCCCTGTAATGGTTATTAGTTGGATAGTTTAAATAATTTTACTTTTAGATAAATAGTCATGGTGAGATAAGGGTATTCGGCTAAGCTGAGTACCTGAATATTATTATGAAGGTTACTCTAAATAACAATGTGTTGAGGTGCTCATTTGATAAACGCTAAATGTATCGTATTTTTATATGCAAATTGAGACGTTTATTTGATGCTTCAGTATACTTTAGGCCTTTTTTGATTCAATTTCGTTTTGCTTTTAGTTTTTAATACATTTTAGATAGGTATTGCGATTTTAGAAGTTTTTAATATGATTTTGTGAGTTTTTATAGAGAAACAGGGCAATTTTTGCAAGGTAGCCTCATTCAAGCGAGATATAGGCCGCTCAAGTTGGCTCAAATAGAGGAGAAGATGAAATTTTATAGAAGATATATCGCTTAAGCGAGGAATGTACTAGATAGTGTATCTAGAAACTGAATTAATTCAAAACAAAGATAATTATGGAGATATAGCTCGAAGATAAACGAAGACAATCACTTGGAAAATAATTGCAACAATTAAAACAAATTTTATCAGCTGAAGTTATAATTACCATGTATAAATTATATTATTTTGTAAATTAAAGAGATTATTTGTCTCTATTAAACACATCTATGGTTCTATAAATAGAGACGCATAGGTAGCAGTAAACACACCTCTACACACCACCCTTCACTGAAAAACCCTTTTCTCTTCTCTCTTATTATATTTCATGAGTGGCTAGTTTCTTTCTTGGCTAGGAGAGTAAAGTATTAAACCCTATTTGATGTAATTTTACACATTAATATATTGTTTGAGTTCATTATGCACCTTCTATACTTAATGCTTTGTGAGCTTGCGCACCTCATAGATGATTCCAGGAATTGACATGCACTTTGGAAAGTCTCGTTGAAACCCGAACTGAATTGAATACTTAATTAGGGTTATCTTAGAGATAGAATAATCTTGGTAATTCCCAAATGATAATGTTGATTGCTTGTGTTGGTTGATAAATGCCCTATTTTATTAAAATTAGGATTACAATGTCGGCACTTATCTTTTGATTTCAGTAAATTTATTTATAAACTTGCCCTAAACTCAGTTGAATTATATTTATTACTTATATAAATGATGTTTTTCACATTTTGGAAGAATAGTCCAATCATAATTTGTATTTTGATAGGTTCCGATGGTATCCAAAGCCTCCATGCAAGCAAACTAAGCAAAAAGGGCATCAAAATCAAATTTGGGAGGTGTCAAAAGCAAAATGGCCCAGAACTCATCTAGGCCCGTGAACTTTCTTCGCCATTAAGCTTTTAACTCACCCAGGCGAGCATCCTCAGGTTAAATCACTCGCCCAGGCAAGCTTCAAGTTCCAAGGAGATATGGTTAACTCACCCAGACGAGCAAACACAGGCAAAACCACTCATCTTAGGTGAGTGGACATAAGCAGGAGGCTGATTCCTATAAATAACCACGAAAATGTGAAGAGAAAGCATTCCAGTTTCAAAAATTGAGAGCCTTGGACGAAATTCTTAGCTTAGGAAGCTTAAATATTAGTGTTAGGGAGGTTAGGAGAGTGAGAGAAGTGAGAATTAGTGTGGAGACTCTGCCGGAAAGAAGCGTTGATGGTTCCCTTCATCAATTCTTCCCTTGAGAAGATTCTCTCCACAATGATTGGCTAGCATCTCTTAAGGATTGGATGTAATCTTCTTACCCCTATGTATCTCTTTTAATATTTATTTATGCATGAATCTTTTCTATTCAGCAGAGTGTATCAAAACTCAATCATTTCTCCCCCTATTTAGCTTGTTTAAGTCAAAAACATAAAGAGCACAGTGGATAATTAAAATATAAGCAGAATGGAAGTGTTATATATGTACTGGGAAGCTATTACAAAGAGAATTTAAACATTATAGTCAAAATAAAAAATAGAGCATATAAAAATAAAGAAACATAGGCCATTTAGAAAGAGGTAGAGTCATCAGTCTTAAGAGTAGCCTCTATGATGTCTAGCCTATCCTTAATTTCTTCTAAAGAGACACTAGTCTCTGCCCTAAAATCATGATACATCTATAGAAGCCCATCTATCTTCTGCAGCATCAAAGATTCAAATTGTGACTATAAGGGCTGAGGTTGATCCCTTTCTTCATCTTCAGACTCTTCTTCTTAAAGATCAGCATCAGCAGGTGGAGGATGAGTACTTGAGGTTGGCCAGCCATTACCCAGCCTTGAGGAGTCTTCTGCATTCCCAACTTTGTAAGATTTTTTCTTTTATCAAGCTGTTGCTAGAATTGGTATGGTCCATCACCTCATCAGTCACATCAATGTTGAAGGGATCAATGAACCTAGATACCAAGACAGGGTAAGGAAAAGGATAGTTGGCAAGTCGCTTAGACTTAAGCATGATTTCCTCAAATATAAGAACCCAATTCATGGGAATAGAGTTCTTTAGACCATACACCAATTGCAGGTCATCATCTGTGGCTTGGGCATGATTAGTAGCCCTTGGAGTCAGCACATAGGTTATGATGTAGTGGAGTAACCTATCCTCAGGATTCATAGGACCAGTACCTAATCTGTTCCTAAGTTGCATATGTGGGTCATGAAGCATCTCCCTATAGGTGTCTAATTTACTGTATCCCTCAGGGTCTTCATCAAACTTCCTAACACCCTTGACTTTAGAAACCATGGTTCCATTCATGGAACCCTTGGCACAGGCATAAAAGACTTTAACCAATTCTGGGTAGAAAGTACCCTTCATTTCAAGGAATCTTCTGAGACCTTGGGTTTCTAGGAATGTAGGGAATCGAAATCCTTCCCTAATAAACCAATCTAGGTCTAGGTATTTGGGTGAGCACACTGGTTTAGTGGCAAAGAACTGTAAGTAGTTTAATTTGTCAGACTCATTGGAAAACCACAAGTCTAACCTATTTAGGGGTTGAGGAGGAGGAGGATTGGATGATGATTCTCCAACCTTTCTTTTTCTGGACCTAGCACGTTTTGGTGTGGGATTTGACATTTTAGGAAGATGTTTTAGACACAGACACACAAAAAAAACTTAGAAATATAACAGAGAGAGAGAAGACAAAGGTGCAAGGCTTTTCAATGATGAAAGGCACATATTTATAGGCTAGATAGATGCTCTTAACGTTCTTATTTTTGAAAATATAGCTGTTGGAGGCAGTTAAGGCACTTTAGTGACCTTTGATTTGATTTAGATTTGGTTGGGCAGTTACATTTCCAGAGAAAAACTGTCAGAAAATGCACCAACAGACTAAATAATCGATTAAATGGTAATAATAATCGATTATTTGCTCATTCAGAACACAAAAATTACACGTGGTAATCGATTATCCCGTATGATAATCAATTATTTCACACATCATTCAAAGGTTGAAGACGACAAGTAATTGATTATATGTGAATGTAATCGATTATATCATCATTTTGGGAATTTTATCATGTAACAGGGTTTTATCCCAACTAGTAATCGATTATTCCAGAAGTATTTAAAATTTTATCACACATGTAATCGATTACCAATTGGTTATAATCGATTACACCAGTAAAACCGTAATACAGAAAAACATATTTTGTTCATTGTAATTGATTATCCCGTTACGTAATCGATTACTCCAGGAAGCTTCAGTTTTTCAAAAGCAAAGAATAATCGATTACGAGTTTGAAGTAATTGATTATTGAAGCTTAAATTTTATACTGAATGAAGATTTTAATGATTTTAATCGATTAACCCAAAGTGTAATCAATTATAACAGTAATTTTATCAAAAAAAATAGAGTATTTTGCAGATCAATTCGAATTTTGCACAACATAGAGCATTTGTAGTGATGAGTTCAACTATGAAGTTCAATTTGCATGGAAAGGCATACTTAAAACAGGCTAGCATACATTTGATTCATCAAGAATACCTAGCATGTTTCTAAGTGCATAAAATCTATCTCTTGCCAATGGCTTAGTAACTATATCAGCTAGTTGGTTATGGGTATCAATGAAATCTATTTTGATATTATTACCTTTTTGAACATGATCTCTGAGGAAATAATGTCTTATCTCAATATGCTTGGTCCTTGAATGCATTGTTGGATTCTTTGATATGTTAATAACACTTGTATTGTCACATAGCAAAGGTATTTCCTTCAGTTCAACTCCAAAATCTTGCATTTGTTGCTTCAGCCATAGACTTTGTGCACAGTAACTTCCGGTTGAGATATATTCAGCTTCAGCAGTAGACAAAACAACACAAGATTGTTTCTTGCAATGCCATGAGATCAAAGAACTACCAAGTAGATGACAAGTGCCATTTGTACTTTTTCTATCTGACTTGCAACCTGCAAAGTCAGAATCAAAATATCCAATAATATTAATTAAAGCACCTTTGGGATACCAAAGACCAACTTTTGGTGTAGCTTTGAGATATTTGATGATCCTTTTGACTGCTGTTAGATGAGACTTTTTTGAATTTGCTTGATATCTTGCACACAAGCAAACACTTAGCATTATATCAGGTCTACTAGCTGTCAAATATAATAAGGATCCAATCATTCCTCTGAATTTTGATTCATCAACCTTCTTTCCATTTTCATTTGAATCTAGATATGTTGATGTTGCCATTGGAGTTGCAGCATCTTTGCTTTTCTCCATTTCAAATTTCTTAATTACTTCAGGGCAATATTTGGATTGATTGAGAAATATTCCATTCTTCATTTGCTTCACTTGAAGTCCAAGAAAGAATGTTAATTCTCTCATCATTGACATTTCAAATTCTTTCTGCATAGCTGAGGAAAATTCCTTACAAAGCAAATGATTAGTTGAACCAAAAATATATCATCAACATAAACTTGAACCAATAAGATATCATTTTCATGCCTTTTGATGAACAAGGTTTTGTCAACATGGCCCCTTGTGAAAGATTGTTCAAGCAAAAACTTGCTTAGTCTTTCATACCATGATCTGGGAGCTTGCTTCAAACCATAAAGGGTCTTTTTGAGTTTAAAAACATAGTTAGGATGTCTAAAATTAGTAAAACCAGGAGGTTGTTCAACATATATATCCTCCTTAATGTATCCATTTAAAAAGGCACTTTTAACATCCATTTGAAAGAGCTTGAAGTTCATTAAACATGCATAAGCAAGCAATAACCTGATTGCTTCCAATCTTGCATTTGGAATATAAGTTTCTTTATAGTTTATGCCTTCTTCTTGGTTGTAACCTTTTGCAACCAATCTAGCTTTATTTCTTACTATGATTCCACTTTCATCAAGTTTGTTTTTAAAAACCCATTTTGTACCAATAGGTTTAAGAGAGGATGGTCTAGGAACAAGTTTTCAAACTTCATTTCTCTTAAACTGATTTAGCTCATCATGCATGGTAAGCATCCAATGTTCATCATTCAAGGCTTGATCAATATTCTTAGGTTCAATTTGAGAAACAAAAGCCATATTACAACATAGGTTTCTTAATGAAGATCTAGTAGATACTCCCTTTGAAACTTCACCTATGATGTTGTCAAGTGATAGGTCTCTTGTTGTTCTCCAATCTTTAGGCTCTTGAACAGGGGTTGATGGTTTTGCTTC
>PYAF01004798.1:126487-171312 GCA_007407185.1 Glycine tomentella
CAAGACCGTATTCTTTAATGTCTCTCTTGCACAATAAAAGTAAAGAGAAAAAAGAAACATAAATATTTTACAACAAACATTTACTAACCAACATAAGAAAACCAAAAGAAATAAAATAAATTTAGAGAACATCAATTTTTTTTTTTTGTGATCTTGGCACATGTAACTTAAGTTAAAGATTTTTTTTGCATAAAGTTAAAAATCCTATAAACTAAATCAGTAATTGATTTTAGTAATGTTCTCTTTTTCTTTTACCATTCTTTTTAAAATTCAACAATTTAATAAGAAGTATAAAATAATTAGTTGCAAATAATATTAGTTCATAGAAAATAAATCTCAAAAGAATCACAAAGTTATTAGAAAATAAATCAAGAAGCTGGTAGGAAGGAGTAAACTTATTAGAAGATAAAATCAAGAGAATCAGATATCACTACTAAAAAATACCTTTTTTACGATGCACTTTCTAAGGCGGTTCCCCAAAAACCGTCTTAGTGAGTTCTTAATAATTCTAATCTTTTTTTTTTTCATATAAACGACTACTTTTTCCGATGTTTCAAAAAATATAAGGCGGTGACAATTTTGTAAATAACAGGAAATATACAAAGACGGTTTTATAATAATCGTCTAAGTTATTGATGTTCAAAGACAGTTCTATTGCAACCGTCTAAAAATTAAGTACATAAGGATGATTTTGTTATAACCATTTTTAAACACAAATATTTTTATTTTTAAAAAATGATGTTCAAAGATGGTTTTGAACGAAAACCGTCTTTGAAATTAGGCGCTTTGAAATTCTTATTCATTCACGCGTGCTTCTGCTCTCATTCTTCTTCCCAAAAATCAAATCACATTGCCACCTTCGTCACTCACTCTCCTCAAACCTTTAGATTCCTCTCCCTCTCATCGGCGTTCTCCGTGTCACTCAGTCCATTCTGCACGAGACCCAGCCCGTGGGACGCGTACTGGCACTGGTTCACCGTGATTCACTCGATTCACTACATGCTCTGTGACCAGCGACTCCTCTTCATCGTCGTCGACGTCACATAGCAATCGTCTTCTTCATACTCGTCCCTTCCTACTCGCTTCCCCTTCTGCTTCGTCCTCGTACTTCGAGCTCGGGTCTAAGATTCCGGCGTACCATGGTTGCGGCGGTGCATTCGGTTGGGAAGGTGTCGCTGGAGATTAAGAGGAAGGGCCTCTGGATCGTGCTAACAGGCGGCACGATGAAGAAAAGAGAACGTGATGCACCATTTTGGGAACCCTAGATTGAAGCTCATCCGACACGACGTCATTGAGCCGAACATGCTCGAGGTCGATCATATCTACCATCTCGCTTGCCTTGCTTCCCCTGTCCACTACAAGTTGAACCCCGTCAAGACTATCATATCCTTTTTATCTATTTTTTTTGTTTAATCAAAGTATTAGGGATCTGGTTTGGGAAATTGGAGTCCTTAATTGTGTTTGTGTCCACAAGACGAATGTGGTGGGGACCTTGGACATATGAAGCATTACTTATATTGTGCTTATGGATCTGGATCTTCATTTCGCCCAGGTGACTGGTATTGTGGTGCAGCTAACTGTTTTTGTGTCTTGGTTCCATGGTGATTTTGTTCTGTTTTTGTGTTTTTGTGTTTTTGTTTTAGTTCTGTTTAATCATGGTGATGCTACTTCCTGTGTTAGAATTCAAAGCTTGTGAGTTTACTTGAAGCTAAATGGTAATTGTGTCTTGGTTCCATGCATTGAATGTTACATGTTGGATGTCATCATGGACATGGTTGTACAATAGATAGTGCATAACAAGTGATATGTTTGATGTATGTTTAATTGTCCAACAGTGTTGTTAAATTGCCACAATAGTGCTATTGGGATGTTAAATTCCTTGGATATACAATTCCAACTCCGTCAGCTATTGAGGCCATTATGGGTGTTAGGGTTCAATTTGTTTTCCTTTTTTAAGTATCAACCTTAATAATTTAAGAGGTAATTTTAATCCTTTTCACAATTTCATACTCTCTCCCACATGCTTAGTTGTCCACATCATGATTCATGTAAAAGTTGATCCTTTTTGTTGTTCTGCATGTTGGGTTGCTTAGAGATAGTGGGAAAACTAAAGAAATTTCTTGCTTGATAGTCTTGCAGAAACGAAGATATCACTGCCTCTGTGGAAGATTTTCATCCATGGCCTTTTGAGGTGTGTTTCTTGGTGCTTTCTTGCAATTGGGATTTTGGTTTTTCTTTCAAGTTTTGAATTTGGAAAGTTTGTTTTACTTGTGTTTATTACTGATGAACCAGTGGTTTTGGGGAATTTTCCTTCCATACTGGTTTCCTTTCTGCAATTCATTTGGATGTAGTTTATATGGGGTTTCATGGATTTTCAACTTTTCACTACAAATGGAATATAATTTTCTCTTTATGACGGATCATAAGAAAAGTATAATCACATTCAACCTTGCATCTTTTGCTCTCTTCAATCTTAATATCTTATACACAGAGGGATAGTTAGAGAGAAGGGGTAGAGATGAATTTTTTTTATCTCTAACAGAATTGTGAAGGGTCAATTTTCTGATTTTCTATTTAATTTAATGTCATTCTTTTTCGTCTGAAGGTATTTGCTATTTAATTTAATGTCATTCTTTTTCCCCTGAAGGTATTTGCTATTTAATTTAATGTTTCACCTTTTTCCTTCTTACAGGATAGGTAACTGCTAGAAGTGATATAGATTGATAAATTGAGGTATCAAGATGTCTTATAAAAGGGGGTCTGATCAGCCTCCGCAAAGGCGGATACTGCAGACTCAGACTGTTGGGAATTTAGGAGCTGACACGATCTTGGACAGTGAAGTGGTGCCTTCCTCATTTGTTGAGATAGCTCCCATCCTCCGTGTTGGTAATGAAGTAGAAGCTAGCAATAAAAGAATTGCTTATCTTTGTAAGTTGCTGTTGTGTGTGTACTTTTGTAAGGTGTATGTTATTTGACAACTTTGGTTAGATAACTCCAAAATAAATCCATGTTTAATAAGGATATGCAAAAGTGCAGTCCAATATTCTTTAGAAGCTAAGTTTTCAGAAGATTCTACATGTTGCTAATATTCATTGAGAAAGGAAAACAAATGTTGTTCTAAGCTCTCATTGATGAATTGACTAATCAGGTTCTTGGTTTGATTGGAAATGTTCTCAATCATAAAGGTAAAAATGGTCTTGAATTTTATAGATCATTGAAAAATTTATAGTTTTGGGGGTAGGGAATTTCTTGTTATATATTCCAGACCAGTCTTTGCAGGAATCATGAATGCTTAATTTTATAAAATACTAGAACACATTATGTTTTTCTTAATTCTTTAAAATTTATTACATGTATTAGATGGTAATAATTGGTAATTTCTGGTTCTTTAACAATTCACAAAGAATCAAAACTACTTGGTATCTGAACTTCATTGCTTCTTTCCTTTATAATGGTAACTCATCAGGTATGTGCTCTTTATATAGATCTTAATTTGTCAGATCTATTAAATTATTGTGCGTTTGTAACCAAAACAAATTATTGTGTGTTTACTTTCTTTGTGTCCGAAACTACTCTGTTGCAATTATTTATATAACTTTATTATTTAAGGACTACTTAGAAGAAAAAATAAGTTGGAGAGATCAAATTGAAGATTAATTAAAAAAATACTAACATGTAATTTTCTAATAGTGAAAGAGGAGGGGAGAGTGATTTGAATCCTGCCACTGCTAGTGCCTGGAGATTGACTCCAATTAACGTGTATTGCTGAGTGAGGGAGCAAAGTAAAGAGAAATAGAGTGGTGGGCCAGAGAACTGCATTGGAGCTACTTGTTTTCTGTTTTGGGCTAGTTGAGAATTCCAATTAAAGCACAGGACATTATATATATTGTTAGTCATATAACCACTTAATGTATCAAACATATACTTTCTGATTAATTTCTCTAATTGCTATGGCTCGGCCACTTGTAATGATCCACCCTCTACTAAGCATTTCACATATCAGTTTCACTGTTATGAGCCTTATGGTGTGTACCATTGCATTGCTTATGTGTGCTTCTCATTCGCGCAAATGGGGTAAGTGGATCTCTTGCTATACCTTTGTAGAAGAACCTGTCATAGAATTCAACAATGAAGCTGTCATGAACACTTGTATCCATATATATATATATATATATATATATGGAAGGTCTTGTAATCTTTAATAGATGTTATGTCCTTAGATTTTGTAAAGTAAAACATGAATCTTTAGTTTGAAATTAAGTACCTTTATCATTAATTTTTTTTTCTCAGGTAATGCCCGACTAAACCATAAAATTAATATATCATTCTTACTATATGGAAAATCTTACATCATACAAAACAAGTACACAATATGATTCCAATTCAGTTCACAAAAGCAATTCTTCCTTATCTGATGATAAATTCTTCCCCCATTCAATACACAATATTTTGTCAGATTTCTACGGGTACAAAATGTGTATACATGTGTATCAATCTTAATACTAGTATATAGCTACTTATAGATATACATGTGTATATGATAAAAAATAAAAAATATAATGTTATTCTGTATGAGATTAATGTGACTTCTGGAATATATCCTTGAGAATTCTGAAGTTCAGATTCTTTTGTTCCCCTTGTTGTCTGCAATTTTATTTAATTTTGTCTTTCCTTCCAAAATGTCTAGCTACAGATACTTCCAAGTAAAGGAAATGGTGGTGTTTTCCATAACATCAAACAGGAAACAACAATCCCAATGGTAAGGCATAGTGTTTCATTGATTTTCTCTCCCCATGATTTTTTTCTAGGTAGAAAATTTTATTATTTGTGCATTGCTTCAATTCATTTAGGAACCTGATTTACAGACTGAAAAGGAGGTTCAGCATGACCCCCCAATTGAACTCTTCAGCAAGGTGAATTAATGCTTCCTTCATTTTTAATTGATATTTTGTGCTACCTTTTTTGCTTGATGCACTTTCTCAAGTTAACTCTTGAACCTTGCAGGGCAATTTGTGTTTTTTTTTTTTTTTTTTTTTGCATTGTAACTTTGCCACTTGAAATTTCTATTGGTATTGTCACTTACCATAAAGATATTTTTAACGATTCTCAATCTTTAAACTTTCTCAAAATGTTAGTTGTCTCTGACATCTGGAGGCCAGCCAAACAATGGATCTCATTTCAAACTGCCTCAGCATTTCGGGATGTGTAGAAAGGTTTAACCTTCTACGTTCCTTTTTTTTCCCAATAAACTATCTTCTATAATTTTGAGTTACACGTAATGATGTTGCATTATTTTTCCTCTTGGCATTGTATTGAGTTCTTTGTTTCTTGGTGCAAGGACTCAAAAGAAAATATATTAAATTCTTTTCTAAGGTGCATTTCCTCTTTGCCCCAATGGAAGTTTGGATTTGCTTAACATAGTGGTATACTTTTTTTTGGGGTCCATGCACTTCACCAAAGTTCATTTTGAAGAGATTCTCTTACACTATGAACTGACCCCATAGCCCCTAAAATGTTTACAAATTTTACTGCAGAAGTTTATGTTTGATCCTTACTTTCTGTTATGTTGTTAAAGAATGATCCTTACTTTCATTATTTAGAAATTATGTTTGATACGTTTTGAGAAAGGCTTGTTCATTATTTATCTTATCATTTTGAACTCGCTATAGTCTTCCTGCTTGTTCATTATTTATCTTATCATTTTGGTCACCCAATTAATTAATCATCTCCCAACAATTCTAGTGATAGATTTTGGTATATACTTTTCATGTTATATATGTCTAAGCCTATCTATGTGACGCATCTTACTTTGTTTGCTCTCCATCCAATATGCATGTACATGTGTTTCTCACATACCATATTTGGGCATTCCATTATTTCCAGTGAAAAAAATACATTCTAAGACGATTCTTGTGGGAAACCGTCTTAGAAAGTGACCCTTCAAAGACGGTTCTTCCAAGGAACCATCTTTGTAGATGCAGAACAAACATTCAAAGACGGTTCTGCTAGTGAACCGTCTTAGAAGGATCACTTTCGAAGACGATTGCTTGGAGGAACAGTCTTAGAATGATTTTTTTAAATAAATATATATACAACGACGGTTTTAGTGAGAACCATCTTTGATTTATGACTTTCTAAGACGGTTCTATAACCACCTTTGAAAAGCTTGACATTCTACGACACCCACTAAGAAGACGATTGTACAACCGTCGTTGTATGCCTCAGATAACCGATATAGAAGACCCCTGCTGTAGTAGTGTATTATTCAAATTCACACAATTAATTTTTTGTTATATGAAGTTGAAATCAATAGTAATCCTTTTAATAACAACTATATATGTGTGTGTGAGTTTAATAGTTATGCATTGTTAATGTAAAATATTTTTATATTGTCAATCACAATTAACTATTAATATAAGTTTCAAAGTAATTATCATAAAAGTCAACAAATTTATCATACATAGGTTGTGATTAGATGACGATATAAAACTTTTTTACACTATTACTATATAACTTTCTCTCTCTCTCTCTCTCTCTCTACACATGTTCCTTAAATTAAATTTTAATCCTTAAAGTGAATGTTAATTTCATTAGCATTGTCATTTTTAAGAATTATAATGTTATATTTTACAATCTATGGTTAAATAAATAAAATTAATTTAATTGCAAATAACTAGTATTACAAATTTAAAAAATATTTATAGATTTACATTTTTTATAAATATATTTGTAAAAAATGTTTACTCATGCATGACCCATATTATACATTCCCATATGTATATCTATCTATCTATATATATATATATATATATATATATATATATATATTATTCCTTTTCTTAAATTACTTCATATCCGCATCATTTCGATTTAAAAATGAGAATGATTAATCTTTATATTAAAATGAAAAGTTAAGATTAAAACAATTAAAATTCAAACTAAAACATCTTTTAATCATAAAAAATCTCTACAAGATCTATCAAACAAAAAATCAAATATTTTAAATATTTAAACTTAATCTTTCATTTTAATCGAACAATTCAAATTAATCATTTTGATTCTCACTCTCACGTAATATTATAATTCTCATATGATAAGTCAGGCCTTTTTTCAGGATGATTGCATTAACAACCAACACTAAAATTTCAAGTCAGAAAACTCAGCTCCTTTTTATTTTATTAATTTATTTTAGGATCATTCTAGTTATTTAATATTTTATTTTAAAAATTAAAAAATAGATCTACTTCCAACTCTTCTCTCTTCGCATTTCCGCTGTACGTATTTGCATCTCACGTTTATGCAGCCATCTAATCTCACAACCAAAAATGAGAACGTCCTGCGCAATACAAGTTTGTTCGGGTGTAAGGCAGATTCAACTTGCAGCAAGTTAAGAAGCAAGAAAATTACCTTATTCAACCCGGCCAACAACGTCGGATTGGAGTTTTGACCCAAAAATCAATATATATATATATATATATATATATATATATATATATATATAAAGGAATCATTTTTGGTGTGGAATCAAAATTTCACACCAGAGTTTCAATTGAAAATTTAGCTCGACGCTCCGTAAACTCGTGTTGATTTGTTATAGGATTTTTTTTTCTGATTCTATGATTGAACGGCACTGTTTTATGATTCTTAGTTGATTATTTAAATTTGAGATGACTAAGAAATTCCCAATTGCATCTATGTTACATATATACGATTAGGTTGAGATTGAAATTCTGAACTGTTGTTGTTGGAATGGATTGAAACACTAATTTGGGTTCGGAAGAAAGTTTAGAAGTGTGATGTAGGAGAAAGAAAGGAACCTTTAAGATGCAAGAGAAGTTGGAGTTATGTGGGAGTTATGACAGTCATCTTGAGCGTTAAGAATAATGAGGTTTTTAAGGTGTGCATTGATCACCAAATTGGAGAGAGAAACATTTTTTTTTATGTTCCTTTTTATAAAAAAGTAAACAAGACACTGTGATATCCTTACTATTAATGAATTATGACAAAAAAAAATGATTTAATGAATTATGACAAAAAAAAATGATCGATTTTTTTTTCTCTTAAAATTTTAGTATTGGTTACTAATAGGTATAAGTACGTTAGCAACTCCATATATATATATATATATATATATATATATATATATATATATATATATATAAATATATATACACGTTGGCTATTCTGCAAACATTTACCATAATGTTGACGAAAATATGAAAGTTAATTAAGTTCACGTCTTTCTTCATTATTTTCCATTTCATTGTTCATTCTCTTAATATGATTTAGATTTAAATTGGCTTTAACAATACAAAAAAATTAAAATTAATATTAAATGAAATTATGACCTAAACAATCAAATGTACACATATTTGTTTTTGTGAATTCCAAATGTATAACATTTCAGCTTATTAAAAAATTTAACTAAGACAAGATCTTGATTCTCTATTTTTTTATATAAATAAAATTCAAATTATAAATCTTTTTCCAAATAAATTAATAAAAAGTCAATTTAAAATCATAATAAACTATTCATAATTTTATAATAATATTTATAACTTTCAATCAAATATATATCTACCAACGTGAATCATGTTACATGAAATTAGAAACTTTTCCATATAAAATAGTTATAACCATTAGTTTTTAATATTTTTCAATCCAAAAAAATTCTTACTTTTCTCATTAATTTAAATTTTAATATTCTATAATTATCACAAAAAATTAGACGTTTATCCAGTGTTTTTTTACAGGAAACATTTACAAGTTATATCATTATTGTTACTATCATGAGATATGTAATTCGTAATAAATAGTTTACTAATGTAATAAATTCGAATTTAATAAAATTAATGCTTAATTACATTTTTATCTCCAACTTTTTAATTTGGTACATTTTGCCCTCAACTTTTACTTGCAAATTTTAGAACCACTTTTCTTCCTAGCAATCATGAGCATCCCAAATTTTGGGGTATATTACAGTCAAAAAAATAACACAGAGATCCTTGACTAGATTCGATACTAATACTATTAACAATATGAACAGCAATAGCACCAAAGTAAAGTTAATGAAGGAATAAAGGTAATTGATCTTTGGAGTTAACTGTCAGCAATGCTTTGATCTTTACCCAAATTTGTGCTAAAATGATCTGTGGAGTTATAATCTGGTTTTTCAGTTAGAGACCTGACCATTGTGGAATCATCATCGCCATTTTCGGAAGCTGAACTAGCAGCATCCACCTCCTTCCCTGGAAAGTCAATTTGTACACATTCAGCAACTTCATTGTTGCAATTATTATAATCATGATTCCTATTTGGTGTCAAGTCTTCTTTCTTGACAACATTAAACACAATCCCATTATGGATCCTTTCAGGCTGTAAAAGATCACCTTCAGTTATCATTTTGTTAGATCCATTCATGACAATCCTGTTGCCATTTTCTTTCTGATCGTTTTCTGTGCTCTCAGACCACCTATCAGCTGTTGTGTGCCTTGAACTATGATGCAGAAAATCATGAGGACTAGTGTGAGTCACCTTGCCTCTATTTAGTTCGGTATGAACTTCTAAGTCCTGGACAAAGTCAATGAACATATCTGCTGATGTAGTTCTCATCAAAGGCCCACCGGATCTGGTCCAAGAATTCAAGTCAGCATTTTCAGATTCACAGTCACTTGCATCATGAATGATACGGTGGGACCTCCAATTTTTACCAGTTGCTCCACTGGGACTAATAACACCTTGATGCAATGAGGAAGCAGCTTCAGCATGAAGGTCTTCTAGGGAACCTGTAGAATTCTCTCGTGCAATGATGTTCCACGATGGAATTCTTCTTGAACCACTGAATTTGACTGTACTTGGAAGACCATGAGAAGCAGCAGCAACTCTCTCAGCATTTCTTTTGAGTCGCCTCATATGATTGAGAATTGCAACAGACTCATCAAGAGCAAGTTCAATTCCACAATTTGCATTTATGGCCGAAAGCTTCTCCCAGGTGCATCTTCTCCCTTGGTTAGCTGCCTTTTGAAGCTCTACATAAGAAGGGTTCTGTATGATTTTTAAGTACTGGAGCAGGATCAGGGAAAGACAACATACACAAGTTAATCACTATTTAACTGAATCTTCCCCAATATATGATATATAAATAATAAATTCCTAAACCCATTTTCAATAAACACTAGTTATTTCTTTTATCTTCAAATAAAACATAGTATTTAATTGTTCTTGGGCACATACCTGAGCAAGAGTTGCAGGCATAACAACTGTTACATCACCTTCCCAATCTTGAGCAAACAGTTTGGCAAGTCCACCTAATGGAAAGCCGAGTTCCAGTACCTGATTACATCTATGTTTCACCTCCATCTCTGCTAGATGAGCAAGCTACAAAGTTGAAAACCACATTGGATTATTATTATTGCATATTCAGAATAGTTGGGCAGCAGCATAATGAAAATCCAATGGCAAACAAGTATGATGCTTATTGCAACAAATGTAGAAAGATACCCCCATTTTCCAATCAAGTTGGGGAGGGGGTACATAAAAGTTACACAACATAATTTGAACTAAGGAATTCCATACATGCCAGTCAATATTCAGATTGGAAGTCATGCCTGCGATAAGTTTGCAAATAAGTGGTAACACATTCCTAAGAAAATTTTACCATTATTTCAACATACAGCTGCAGTTAAAGGGCCAGCTTGTTACTCTTTTTTTGGAAGGCAAAGGAAATTATATTTATGTATAAGTAAAGAGTATATAGAAGAACATTGTTACTCTGAAAATCTGCAAGCATTAATTTTCCCTTGAAATTGGCAGGGAATGGAATAGTAGAGGCAATAAAACTTCATGGTGGTTTAACCAATAAATATAAATACTTGAGTGTGATATTTCACAGACTGATGGACTCACATAAGCAAACGTGCAAGACACCCAAATCGTATTCATCAGTACAACAACAACAACAACAACAACAACAACTAAGCGCATTCCCCCCAACGTGGGGTCATCACCTATAAGAATAAAATGATGTCATAACTCATAATGCTCTATCTAAGTTGTTAGTTTAACAGCAAGGAACCGTTTACTCATCAAGTCACAGGAAATGGAGTTTTTAGTTAGGGACAGAGACCAAGTTTATGAAAAATGTAGAAGTGAAAAATTCATTTAAGAAAACAATATATGCAGTGACAATAAACAGACACATCAACATGTATGAATTATCATTCATAGAGGTCCAAGTCCATGAACATACCTTTGCTGCAAAATTACCTCCATAAGCTCGTACAAATTCTTTCAATCTCAATAATGGTGCAATGTGAGGATTGGCCTGACTAACTATAAAATGATTGACGTTGAACAACTCTTTCAACTGCATCATAGGTAAATCATTCTCCAAGCTACCATCCCTCCAACGGCGCACTGAAGTGGAACCCTTTTCAGGACCCAGATTAAATGGAGGATGGTAAGGAACAATCTCTCCACTTCTATCCTTTGCCATCAATTCCTGAGCCTCAAAAAGGCCAGGAAAGGCACAAGAAGCAGTGACTGCGCTCCATATAACAACATGAGGTGAAGTCAAGTAGTTAAGACATCTAGGTGGTTCATGCTTTCTCGGGGAACAAACTGTAATCCCAAGAATTCGACCTGTCATGTCATATGCTTCTTGAAATGTAAGATTGCTTGTTAGATGCCTCAACAACATCTGCAATTGTCTGATCTCATGAACTGCACCATATGTCGTGACCCTCTTCACAACTGTAAAAATCCCACCCATTTGATCAAAAAACTGTAATGAGTGCAATGAATCCTCAAAAAAGCTTTGAAGCTCAGGCCAAGACCTAGTGGCAACAATAGAACACATAATGGAACCTACACTTGAACCAGCAATTATCCTAGGCAAAAGTTTATGTTCAACCAGTGTTTTAACCACACCAACATGAAAAGCTCCAAGGGAAGCACCCCCACTTAACAACAAAGCGGTCCTCCCAAATGCATGTCTAGTTTCATGCATGAAAGAAAGCTTTTCTTCCAATGCAAGCTCCTCCGAATCAGAGTTGCAGACCATTCTCAACTGAGTTGATACCTCATCAATATACTCCTTGATTAGTCTTGGCATCTGAAGCCTAGCTTTGTGGAGCTCAGGGTTACACATATTACCTAGATTCCTAATAAGATCCGCACGCATACAAAATATTATATCTCTAAGAGACCCCTCTTGCCGGCGATGACGAAGTTCTTCAAGCTTGTTACTCACCAACTCCACATCATAAAGTTCTGATTCATTCATCTTTGGTGTCTCTCTATCAAGCATCTTGGCTGCATGAGCCCACTCCTCATAGGTCAATGCAGCTCTCATCATATTTCTCCAAAATTTCCTCTTATATGCAATATTGGCCCTCACTTTCACACTGGTGTACCGTTTCAACAAGAAAGCAATCATTGTCATCATTGCCAATATCCCCTGCGGGTTTCTTGGATGCAACCATGACACAAGGGGTGCCCAAAATCCCCTAAATCTTTTGAAGATATTCAACAAGACAAAAAGTATATGATGCCTCAATTGTGAGATAGACTTACAAAAGAGAACCCTGAAAGCAATTGTTCTACCAAGAATGCTAGAAGGGCCAATCGCAAAAGGGTCAACACTAGCCTCGTTACTTATATGATCCATCCTTGGACCAAAAGATGAAAAGTAAATATTTCTCTTTTCACAAGCCAATGACACCCTTAAGAGATCAGGTACTCCACAAGAGTTTACACAGTACAAGTTGGCCTTTTTATGATAGCATCAAAGAGTAAAATCTGAAAGGCAAGGCTTTTTACAATTGGACATGCCTGGAGGTAGACTTAAGAAAAGCATATAAAGGAATTGACTTTGCATATAAGACCCAAGCTAGTGCATAAATGAATAAATCATGGATAAAACATGGAACCAATTAAAGAGTAATATCCACAAACAATCAAAGGAAAAACAACATAATTGCACAACTGTACATCCAATTTGAAGATGATTCCATCAATAAGGTTGAATAAAAATAAACACAAGTATTACTCAAATAATCAATCGAATAGGGTTTTGAATATCAAATCTTCGATTCCAGGGGGGAAAACGATTCTCCAGAAGCAAAACACGGATCAGACTGGATACAGAAAAAGAGGTCAAACAAATGTGGGAAAATATTATTATTGCAGAGAGGCAAAGCCTTTAAAGGTAAGGGGATCAAATGGAAGGAAATAATAAGAAATGAAGATGTTCCCGCTAAGCCAAGGAAAGATGGAAAGGCTTAGCGAGAAGAAGGTCGTTGTTTATATTACGAAGACGATAACTATGATTTTGAAGTTGAACAAATGAAAACGAATGGAAAGGAGCATTGGGATCTGCGAGGTGAAGACAAAGTTGTCGTTAATCGTTATGGAGATGCGGGAGCCAGTCAGAAAAGTGCGCTGTGGCTTGCTTGTTGACCTTTTGTTGCGTATTTTTGTTGCTAACTGTTTTCCTATCTCTGTGTCAATAAATAAAAGGTAGTTTAATATTATGATGGCTACTATTTGTATAGAAAATAAAGTTGTAGTATTATTTATATAACATTTTTTCAATAATATTTTTCTTTTAATTATGTCATTCATCTTACTTTATTTTTTATGATAAAAAATTCTAAATAAAATTTCTTTAGAAAATTGTTATTTGGCCTATACAATTATACATATATCCATATTATTTTGTTTTGCAAGTTTTAGTCACCAAATTAGTTTGTCAAAAACAAATTGTCATTTTTTTTAACTAATATTTGGTGTCTGTGTCATGCAAGATAAATGCTTATTTTTATTTAATTAAAACTTATAAGAAATAAATATCTGTGTGTGTATATATTAATTTTTAATGAATAATTTCAATTATGACATAAGTTTATTTTAATTATTAATTTCTTTTAAAATTTAATTGAAATACAATTTGGAAATATAAGTAAAAGATAGTGGATTAAATAAGTTAGACAATTAAGAAAATTAAATATACAATTAATGATAAATGAATGATAATTTGACATGGTTGAGAAAATATTTTTTAGGCTACTTGTGAATAGGATATGTGAAATGCATATTAAAAAAAGAGAGAGAAAATATTAAAAAAATTAAATAATTATTATCACATCAACGTCCATTTGTTTCCAATTTTGATAAAATTAATTTTAAAATATTAAATATGATTGAAATATATATCAGATTAATCTCACCACAAATTTTAAATAAAACATTTTTATTAAATATTGGACAAAGAATTTGTTATATATCATAGAGAGAGAAAAAGGAAATCCATTAAATAAAGCATTTTGTAGAATTATAATTGTAGGATTGCGTTGATGAGAAGGAAGATAAAGAAAAATGTTCTAAATTCTAGTTATAGAAAACTGACTAGACGATAAATTGGAGCAAGTTGATTGCCAAATTGCCACGGAAATGTGAATATTTCTGTATCGTTTCAAGTATAGAGTTAATTCATTTTACAAAACAGTGGAGTTAATTTTATTTTTGTATGGGTTGGGATTCGTTTATACTATGTCTAAATCATTGGCAAAAGAACCTAAATAATATAATTTAAATAAAAAATTATAAATTTGGGACTGCTGGAAACTAATTATAAATCTGGGACAGCAGGTCATGTCCAGAACTGAGCATGACCTGCTGCTATAAAAGCCCCCAGATTTCACTTTTTCATCACTTTTTACTGTTGCACCTTCTCTCTAAAGGTTCCTCCTTCTCTCTAAAGGTTTCTGAAGCAGTACTCTTAGCTTTTGAGTGATTTATCTCTGCACCAAAACTCTGCCAACAAGTAAGCTAATTTATTAATTATGAGTATTATTTAATATATTATTTTGTTGATTTTAAAATTTGTTAGAGCCACATTATTTATTTCATGTTGTAGAAAAATGTTAGGTTTTAGGTTATAGGATTTAGTTTAGTTTAGGATTTAGTTGTCAATTACAATAATTTTAATAAATTTAGTTAGTTCAGTTTAGGGTTGAATGGTTATGAATTAGGGTTTACGAAGTAGGGTTTAGTTTAAGGATTTAGGTATTGGGTGTAGGGTTAAGTTGTATAATTAAAATTGTTGAATTGAAGTTACTTAGTGTTTAGGGTTTAGTTAATGTTTATGGTTTACTTAGTGTTTAGGGTTTAGTTTAAGGGTTACGATTTGGGTTTAGGGTTAAGTTGGATAACTAAAATTGTTGAAATGAATATAGTTAATGTTTAGGGTTTTTTAGGGTTTACGGTTTACCTAGTGTTTATGGTTTATTTTAAGGGTAACGATTTCGGTTTAGGGTTAAGTTGTATAATTAAAATTGTAGAAGTGAATTTACTTATTTTTTTATGGCATTATATTATCCATCATACCTACATTTCTCTATCTAGGTGTTAAATAGGATTTGGTATGCTAGGCTAGCACGATAACCCTACACCTACCATTAAGATATAGTCTTGAACCACTCTGCATTAAGATATAGTTCTGTACTTTGAAGCATGAAAACTTAACCACACTCGTGTATTATTCACTTAGTGTTTAGGGTTTACTTAGAGTTTAGGGTTTACTTAGTGTTTATGGTTTAGTTTAAGGGTAACAATTTCGGTTTAGGGTTATATTGTATAATTAAAATTGAAGTAGTGAATTTACTTAGTGTTTAGGGTTTAGTTAGGGTTTAGGATTTATTTTTTAAATTAAAATTATTTTACTAAATTAACTTAATGTTTAGGGGTCAATGGTTACGGGTTAGGGTTTAGGAATTTTTGTTTAGTTAATGGATTAGGATTTTTTGGATAAGGGTTTAATTTAGGGATAATGATTTTAGGGTTAATGGTTTAGTATATGGGATCTAGTGTTTAGGATTTATTGTTCAAATTAAATTTTTTTGATTAAATTTAAATAGTTCAGTTTAGGGTTAAGGTAATTTATTTGTATTGTAATTTAATTACAATACATTAATTTAATTGTAATATTGTTATTGATTATATTAAAATAGTCTCATAGATGGCTGATTCATCATTTTCGGCTTCTTCACGGTCTGTATCCGATCACGAGGGTGACGTAATGGATCCGACGACCCATGTTGTGCCTACCCCGTATAAATAGGGGGTTTTGCGGAGGCGTATCTAGAAAACTCACGTTTCACATGCTGTGTGGAACGAGGACAAATGTCGTGTGCTAAAGACTCGTGGTAAAATTTCAGGTGTAACACCCCAAAATTTTAAAACTACAGTCAATTGATGGTCTGTATTCAAATTACTTGGGTAAAATGTTAATTAGAGGCCGTACAAAAAGATTTGGGGGAAATGACGAAAATACCCCTGGACATTTTGAAAATGACCAAATTGCCTCTAGGCATTTTCGCCAGATATTTTAAGGAGGAAATTTTATAAATATCCTTGGATGTTTTGAAAATAACCAAGAATACCCTTAGGGTGACAATTACAGAGATATCCTGAACATTTTAGAAATGACAATTATACCCCTAAGGTGAGTAGTGAAATTACCAAAATACCCTTTAGGTCAAAAAAATGACCAGATGACTTTAGAAATTTGTGGGAATCTAAGTATTGGATAAAATGCTTTTAGACAACAAATTATGCACATGGTTGGTGGCAGAGAACCATAAACAATAATTTCTAAGAATTTTGGAAAATAGTTTGAAAAGAGATTAATATAGACTAACTCAAGAATCAGAAAATTATAAGAAAAATATGGACATAATCTATAGGATTTTCTCTTAATTATGAGAAGAATAGGTTTCCTAAATAAGATAGCTTCATAAAATAAATAATTAAAAGCAAATTGGACCAATAAGAAATTAGAATTTGGCTATTACATGTAATAAAAAAGAAATTTGTTGATTTGGTTCCCTAAATCAAAGCCTTGGCTGTGTGATGCAAAATCAATGGAGAAAGCTTTAAGAAACTTCAAGATGGGCCACATGGAAAGTTAAGGAGCTTGGAAATTTCCCATTGGTCCAAATAGAAAGTAAGTTATCATGACTTTAGAAGAGATTTTTACATTCAAAGCAAGCATTCCAACGGAGGAAACAAATGTGAATTGCTCTCCAAGCCTTAGTATTCCACGTGAAAGAGAAGAAAAAGGGAGAAGAGTGTAGAAATTAGACACTTGTAGGGATGAGAATTACTAACCAATGGAATTAAAGCATATGGAAAGCTAGGTTATAAATGCTTAAGAGATATTGGAAGCAAATTTTATTTTGTCTCCTTTAGCAGAACACGTGGACATTTCTAGACATTATTTCAAAGATCCCAACGGTCAAGATTTACATATGTGAGATAGGATTATACTTTTAAAATTTTAAGAAGATCCAACGGTTAACGAATCCAGAATCAATATTTTACTAAAAGGGGTTTTGGAAAATTCAAGAAATGAAGAAAGCACGAAATTCCCTTAAAAGCTTGGCTACTTCATATACATTGGTGAAATTTGCTCTCCAAGCAAGCTATGGCACGTGTACCATCAAGAAGAATGAAGAAACCTTGAGAAAAATCAAGAATAAAGACACTTGGATGGTTAGAAATCAATAGTCATTAGGATTTGTCCATGTAGAAAGCTAGCCATCATTACCTTAAGGATATTTGTAACCAAAATCAAGCTTAATCACCCTATAAAAGGATGATAGAAACTGAAATTGGTGGCTGTCCTAAGAGAGAATAACGTGCAAACTTCCATCCTAAAGCACTTCCACTTTATTCCTTTCCAATTCATCTTTCACTCAAAGTAAAACCAAGGTCTTCCACCCTAAATTCTCACGTGAAGATTCATGGATACTAGGAGCAAGGATTATTCAAATTCTAAAGAAAAAGTAAGGTATGGGGAAGTTTATGATAAGCAAGTTGGATATTCATTTTGTTGAGATTCTTAATTGTTTTCACAAGAAATCAAGCCTTGTATGCTAGGTGTTTGATGAATTGTCCCAAAGAGCTCAAGATAGTTACTTGAATGGTTGTTTGACTAAGTAACTTGGTTTTAATTTAATAAATGAGTATTGAATAAATAATTTGGTAAGAAAGAGATTAAATAACTTAAACTTTTATATATTATGGCTTTGATTTAAAGAAATACTTATTTTAATGTTTTACTAAAGTTTGGGTGTTATTTTGTTACTTAATATTTTACTAAAGTTTGTATAGCAATTATATGTTTTTATTAAAGTTTATGTGTTGATTATGTTTTACTAAGTATGTTATGAAGCTCATGTATTGTTGAAAATTTATATGGATTGTTATGAAATCCATGTGTTACTGAGTGTTTCTACCTTGTGTTGCTGAGTGTTTCTATAAATCCATATTGAGTTGAGGTCTGTGTTGGATCTATGTTAAATGGTTAAAGCATATGAAAAGTAAATTGAAAATTAATGGTGAAGAGTAAGAAAGAAATAAAAGCAAGCCATTGCATATTTCATCCGCATTTAATTACCTTAGAGAGGAGGTAATAGAGTAACCTCAGAGAGGAGGTGTGTCAGATAGCTTAACTGAGTCCACGCGTTCAGACAAGAGGAGTCTGAGTTGGGGGGTAGTTGAGACAGTGAGGACCACACCACCATGATGATCACATTGGTGGAGGTGACATTCCTATGCGCCACTGGGCTACCCTGACTGGATGGATAAGTTCGTTCCACTAAGAGAGGGTGGGGCTATCTGGACTATGGCCATGTGATGAGAATCTGAGATCTCAGTCATGCATCATTCTAATCAAGAATCATGCATATGTTGTGTATTTTGTCATACATTTATTATGTATTTATTATGACGTATTATTTTATTCCACTATGATTCTGTTGTTTTTATCTAACTATGTTTATCATATACTTACCCTATTTTGTGTCAGTGGTTGACATCTATGATGACCCCAATTTATTTGGGCGAGCAGAGGTACAGGAAAGCATAAGCTGTAGATGATGTGAAGAAAGTATGATGAGGAAGTTTTGATAGACTGTGTGCTGTGATTTGTAATTTTCTGTTGGCATGTAATTTATATTAAGTTGTCTGTAAATTATTTTGGATACTATATTTGGGACTGTATAATGAATTGTATTCTTATTACAAATCAACCGTGGTGAGGAAGAATCGTTTATGTTATGACTAAATTGTAAAATCAAAGCAAGAAGAAAGAAATTTTTCGTGAAATTTATAACTAAGATAATTCTAATACAAAGCGGAAACGAAATTTCATCTAAAATCAATCAAGCACGAGAGAGCAAAAGGAGGCGTTACATCAGGGGCCCAGGCTATGACGATATTCCTGCAATCATTGCGGTGATGTTAGGGCAGACACAATTCCTACATGTCGCACGCATGCGACATATTTAGGTATAAATTTTTTAATTGAAGAATGGTACATAAAAAGTAATTCCTATAAACGTTTTTTTATTTATATGTGCATACGCGTTGATTATTTTAAACTTGACTTCAGATCGATCCTGCACTTATCAGTGCTTTGGTTGAGCGGTGGAGACTAGAGACACATACGTTTCACATGCCGCAGGGAGAGATGACCATCATGTTGGAAGATGTGGCTAGTATATTAGGTTTAGGCAGTGACGGCAATGTCATCACCAGAGTGACGCCAGACAACTAACCCACCATCATCGAGGACGTCTTTGGTCATCCTACTCAGGAGGCTGAGCTAAGAGGAGGATTTTTTGCGCCTGTCCTACCTTGATAGGAATTATGCGCACTGGGGCGAGGTGGGAGGGGAATTGGAAGAAGTCATAAGGTTTACGAAGGCGCACATCGCGCGTATGATTGAAGCATGGCTTCTACCTGACAGATCCGGTGGAAGCACTGTCGGCTATCGCTGTGCCCCTTTGCTAGCAAGAGACATGGCAGATATAGGCAGGTATAGCTGGGGTTCCGCGGTCCTCGGACATTTGTTTAGACAAATGTGCAAGTTTACAGATCCAGATAGGAGTGACATTGGTGGGTGTCACGTGCTTCTCCAAATATGGGCGTGGCTCAGATTCCCACCCATTGCTCCAGCTATACCTCAGCCTACTCACTAGGAGTGGCATTACGGCCATAGGTATGTGTTCTTATTTTCCTTTGTTAACTAGGTATTAATGAGTGTTATAAGTATTCTAATGTCATTTATTTTCAAATTAGGTTTAATGCTTTAGGGAGGTTTCATGCACACGACCTTCAGTGGTATCGGATTATGTTAGATTCCCTTGCTCGGGATGAGGTATGTGTTGTTATTTACTTAAGTTTTGGTCGGTTCAGTTGGATAATTTGCATTTTTTTTAATCATCGTTTTTCCCAATTGTGTGTTTAATTGTTTTGTTCAGGTGGTATGGCAACCATATGCAGGCTATCACTTCCTTGGTGCTATTGAGCACGAGCAACTATTGTGGATGGCTACTAATCTAATTATATGCTTCCACACAGTTGAATATTCTTATCTTGACCGATGCATGTGACAATTTGGAAAGGATCAGCCAATTCCACGAAGGCCAAGGATGTTGAAGGGCGTGCATGACCTATCCCTGCAAGGCAAACAGATGGATAATTGGAGTCGTAAGCTCAGACCCTTTATCCGTCGTTGGGGTATTAGGGACCAGCACATAGAGTTGTCCCCCCCAATTGACTGGGTTCATGTCACCAAACCATGAGTACATGGTTTGGTACAAGGAGAATGGGAAACGATACGTCACTAAGATGGTTGCCAAGATGGGTCGTGGTGTAAGTGTTGTTTAAATTTAATTTGTAAACTAATTTTCATTTTCATGGCGTTATTGTCTGGACTAATGAATTTGTTGTGTAATTTGTAGTTTGATGGCCTGAAGATGTTGTACTGTGCCAGTGGCGGCCAGGAGTGGCCTGGATTCAGCATGGACTACTTGCATGAGGAGGTGGGTCGCATTATGTCCATGTTTCGACAGAGCTGTCGCTTAGAGGAGCCAGGCCCACATGTACACCCATCACAGCTTTAGCATGAGCCACAAGTGTATATGGATGTTCCCCGTGGGCATCGTGAGGGACATGGACTGCGTTGCCGGAAAGCCATGCCCCATGTTCCTGAGCCTATAGGAGCTACATACGACAGTCAGTCTTTCTATTACCAATCGTCTCAGCAGCCGGACATGGGGTATCAGGGGTTCAGTAGCCAGAGTGACATGCGTCCACCAGCAGATGCTGGGTCACAACATGTATATTGTGCGACTACTTTGGCCATGGCATCAGCGAAGTGTGGGAATAGTAGTGATGTTCCTGCTCCGAGGTGGAGTCAAGATGATCTTGACAACCTGTTGAATCAGTTTGATTATACTCCGGCCGGTTGTGCATATTTGCCAGTACATGAGGAATATGCCACCTCACTTCCTGATTATTCCCGCCCAACATCTCAGGAGCAGATGACTGCATACCCACCTACATATACAACCCCTTCTGATGCAGGCCCTTCTCAGGCAGCCCCGTGTTAGGCAGCCCCTCCTCAGGCAGGATCTTCTCTGCGACATGGTAAAAGGGTGTTACCTGATGGTCAAGCGTGTCATTATTAGTGGCCGCCTGAGACATAGTGTTTATTTGTGTATTTATATTTGTGTTTCTTTATTTTTTTGATTGTAGTGGACTTTATTTGAGATTCAAACGTTTATAACGGTAATTTCATGTAATGGTTAAATTTTTTGTCTTAACATAGCACGACTAGTGCCGCACAACATTTTTATGCACAACCTGCACCAATTTGTTTTTGGTTAACTTGTTTAGCTTATTATGCAACATAAGGCTCGTCATAAGACACTTAAGAAAGACCATCAAGCATCGACAAATAACTGTATGAGATTCTTCACTGTAACCCATGACAGAATTTCCACTATGAGGTCAGCATCTTATGCCGCCGCCATTAACTAAACTATAAACTAAATCCTAACCTATTAGCCCGCATTGTTAACTGCCGTTGGCAAACAAATATCATGCACAAACGACTTATGAAAATCCACCATATCATTCTTATTGAATCAGTGTATAATATACTTGGTTGTCCAGGTTCGATAACTGGAGACGACCAAATGGGGCGACACTAATCAGACTCAAATAGGGCGTGACTGAACAGCCCAACAAATGGGGCGTCACTAAAGACGCCCAATTTAGGCGTGATATAAAGGGGTGTCATGCCTACATTTGGGCGTTATATACCCTTATAATAAGGCAGACAATCGCACACAAGTTACATCGACAACTCCCTCAATCTGAATACTATGACATTCCTAGGAGAAACAAGCAGTCAGACCATTGCTAACTCAAAATTAGCCTTCATTTTTCCAAATGGATCGATGAAACACAACGAAACAGGTGTTTATTTTGAATGTCCTTCTCCAATACCAATGCAGGTTCTCGATAAGTGTTCTTTTCAAACACTGAAGAGTAGGATGTGCGACACCCTTATGCTAAGCAGTGACCATTTTGTTGATGAAATCTACTACAGACAGCCATCCCTACATGCAGGTCAACAATGTTTTTTCCATTCTTTTCAACTTACCAATTATAACGATGTTTGCATAATGTTAATGTGCAATGAACAAATGTCGAACATTGGCCCTATAGAAATATTATGCACCATAAACAGAACACCGGAGGGTATACTCAGCCTACTTCAATCCACCATCGTCCCAACACATGATGCAATGCTATATTACAACGGCAAGTGGAACATACTACGACAATGCGATTTTGTGGGTTATGCATTCACTGTAACAAATCTAATAAGATTTGAAATTCCTTCAGTATGCAACATTGAAACACTGAAGGATGTAATCAAGCAAGTTGCGCCTATTGGGCTTCCCCCTTATGAAATTCACAAGTCACAGGTGGTAAGAAAATTGTTTTTTAGACAGCCAACCCATTATGCTTATTCAGACAACACGATCGAATATCACATAAAAGAGTTGCTAACCGATGCAGACGTCTTGAAGGTGTTAGCAGAATCCAACTACTGGAAACGTTTTTGTCCAATACACATCTTAGCTGTTTTTAGCAAACTCGTAGCCGAACTGGAAGAAGACATGTCTGCTACACAATATATGTGAAACTGTTAATTAGTGTCGTAATTTTCTTATTTCAATATGTGTAGTTATTTGAATTGTTGTTATTATTTCAAGTGATGGTGTCATTGTATTTTTCCTGTTTTCAATCAATTTTTTTTATGCGAATTGATGAGGACAATGAAAGTCTAAACATAGTATGAAAAATAATGCAATTCATTAAAATGATAATCATTTTCATATAAGTAATATTTATAAACATGACCCTAAAATCACGAAACACCATGACAATCAGGACAAGCTCTCCGATTATGTCCAACAGCCTTGCAAATTCCGCATCTGGTGCGTCTTTGACTAGTTTCGACTTCGTCCATCTTGTTACGTATTCTGGTCACCTTTGGACGGCCCTTTCCACGCAACATTTCCCTGTTGGGTATGATAATTGGACCGTCACTCGGTGGAATAGCACCTTCATTACCAATTGGTTGCCATGGGACTGAGTAAGCCTGCACCAAATTACTTATGAGGAAGACATCATCCACATACTGAAAAGGATTCTGATGGACATGCAAAGCAGCAGCTACGGCGTGACTACATGGATATCTGAAGGCCTTAAACTTGCCACATTGACAAAAACACTCTCCAAGATTCACTGAATACAACCTCTCGCAGCCCTCCTCCATCGAAAATTGTGTTTGATCAAGATTATATGTGCATACATGGTGGCCTGTAGCAACGGACTGGTTATGCCACGTTGAAGGCTCAACTTGTGAAATAGCTGCCTGACCCCTCCTTACAAAATATTCAACCAATCTATTGTACATGTGCTTCACCAGTGCAGCGATAGGCATGTTTCTTGCTCCCTTCAAGACCCTGTTGACTGATTCAGACAAGTTTATTGTCATATGGCCAAATCTCCTCCCTTCTACGTCATATGCATGTGCCCACTTTTCCTTGGGGATGCTATCAATCCATTCTACAACTTCAGGACTGGTATCACGAAATCGTGCTAACGCCACCTCAAAATCAATCATACAGGGAGTATAACCTACAAAACAATTATACCATTAACACTAATCGAGTAACGGATATATCCATTAATATTCAAAATACTTGTTAACCATACCTAAATTCATCAACGTCTTCTTCAAGCGTTGATTTCTGAACTTCTGATTAAAATTACTGACAATATGACGAAGGCAATACACGTGATGAGCATAAGGTGGTTGCCAACCAGGATGATTCGCCACAGCAGATAGTATGCTTCGGTGCCTATCTGAAATGAGACATATGTTTTGCCTTTGAGTAACGTGGAAACGAATGTTAGCAAGAAAGTATGACCAGGCTTCTAAGGTCTCCCCCTCAACTATGGCAAATGCTAGTGGCAAACATTCGTTATTGCCATCCTGAGTCGTGGCAATCAACATTTTCCCTGTATACTTCCCATACAAATGAGTGCCATCAATCTGAATCATTGGTTTGAATATCATAAAAAGAACCTGGTGAAAAACGAAGCATGTAGCCACACCACCTGGGCAAAAATGCATATGATTCTTCCTAACTCCCATAAATCATTGCCATTGCTTTCTGCTTCGCAAACCAGGCCTTACGATATGAAACTCTAAATCCAAATGAATGGGTGATCCTTTCCAGAACCAATGCAATCGACACAGACGGTTCCTCCTTAATCATTCCTAACAATGCAAATGTGACATTCACATTAAAATTAACAACCTTAAAGAACCATTATTGGACACATATAGAGGAAATTTAAAAAATACGTACCTACTACAATTGAAACAAAAACATTAGCATCAAGCTATCTATGACCCACTGAAATATGGTCATTCAGGCAATTGTGATTGTCACCCCATCTTGAAACAATCCACTTCTCACTGAACGTTGGTTTAATTACCCTAACCCTCCATGGGCAACCCTCGTTATGAGCAATACACCTCATGCTAAACTTATTAGGCTTGCTCTCAACCACATATGCTTCTTGATGCTCCTTCATGAGGTTTCGCTTACATGCGATTTATGCGTCCTTTTTGGAGGAAAATTCTTGTTTAACAAACAATGCATCCCCTAATTGCGATGGACCCTACACTAAACCCGAACCGGAACCGGTAAAAGATTCTTCTTCGCTTGGATGACTCAAATCAATATATGTGTAGTGAGGAATTCCATCCCAAAAAGGAGTGACCTCAGCACCTTCAAATACAAAAGCAGTTGGATAAATATAACATGCACATTAAAATACCATAACATACAAATATACAAATTTTAGATGACTTCATCATTCATTTTAGTCATGTTACATACCTTCCACAGGTTGTTCTGATTGTGTACATCCTACATCAGGATGATGATGGATTTCAGACGACCCCACATCAGCGTCTGCTTGGAATCCAGTCACATCCACACCAACATCGTCATCATTATCCAACGCACTAGCATCCTCTTCAAGAAGACGATCTTCCATTGCAATGTTTTCATCATCGTCATCGATAACCCAAGTTGGGTCATGTGAATCTTCCTCAGACACGTTTACAAATGGAGCAACATATGACGATGTAGGCTTACCAGAATTTAAAGGAACTGACCTAATGGGTAAAACATCATCTACCACAGTATAGTCCACGTACAGCTCTATAAAATCTTTTGTTGGCAGCTTCAAAAATTCTTCCATTAGCAATTCTACGTCTTCGTCATCCACAAGTTGAAAACCCATGTACTGTTCACGTTGCCATAATCTTCCTGTAATCGAAGTGATACATTTGGTTGTCTTGTAGACCAAATTTTTGGCGTATCTTCTGCTGTAATTCACCCATTGTCGAGCTTCGCTTCATACGTGTTTGGCTTTTCTCCCCTTCAAAAACAACACCCTATCTCCCTTCAAATTTTCTTCCATTAAAAAATAACACAACATGGACAAACTCCTCACTACCTGAACTCATTTGTTCCATTCAACAACAAAAACAATAACTTTTTGGCAGAGCTTCGCTGTAGACATAAATTTCAAAAAATTGTGTTAGAACATGTTGTTACCATTACTCATAAACCATAGACCCTAACCCTTAGACCTATAAACCTTAAACCATAAACCCTTAAACCCTAATACAGTAAAACACTAAACCCTAAACCGTAACCCGTCAACCCTAAACCTAAACCCTTCTCCCTAAACCATAAACTAAACTAAACCCTAACCTATTAGCCCGCATTGTTAACTGCCGTTGGCAAACAAATATCATGCACAACCGACTTCTGAAAATCCACCATGTCATTCACAACCAAAAAAATTCATGCACATCGAAACAATTGACCAAAAGCATCGGCACAAGGTAAACCTCCACCAACTAAGTTAAATGTATGGTGTGGTGTAGCTAGATCTAAGAAAGGAAAAGTTTCTGGGTTTGGAATGTAATATAAGATAATGACAGCAAGTGAACTATAATGACTCAACACTGAACCCGTAGACCCTCAACACTGAACCCTAACCCTTAACCGCTCACTCTAAACCATAAACTAAAATAAACCTTGCACCGTAAACCCTGAGTCCCAAAACCCTAAACACTACCCTACACACTAAAACCTAAAACCTGAAACCATAAACCCCTAAACCCTAACACCTTAAACCCTAAACCTTTAGACCTTAAACCTAAAACCCTAACCCTTAGACCCTAAAACCTTAAATCCTAAACCCATAAACCCTAACACCTTCAACCCTAAACCCGTAGACCCTAAACCCTAAACCCTAAACCCAAAAACCTTAAACCATGAACCCTTAGACACTAAAACCTTAATCCTTAACCCATAAACCCCTACACCCTAAACACCTTAACCCTTACCCTTAGACCCTAAAACATTAAACCTCACTCAACCCTAATCCTTAAACCCTCAGCCATGCACCCTAAACCAAGTCCTTTCACTCTAAACCCTAACCTAAACTAAACCGTGCACCTTAATACCAAACATTTTTTTTAACAAAACTAAACCCTAAACACTAACAATTCCACATGTCACTAACAATTTGATAATATAACATATTAACTAATATACAAACTAATATAATTTTATAATATAACATATTAACTAATATACAAATTAACCAAATAGCTTACTTGTTGGTAGAGCTTCGCGCTGCAAAATCACTCACACTACACTTCTGAAACTTTTACAGAGAAGGCACAACAGTAAAAGTGATGGAAAACTAAAAACTTGGGGCTTTTATAGCAGTAAGTCACGCCCAGTCCCAGAACTGGGCGTGACCAATCATGCCCAGTTCTGGGCATGACCTACTGTCCTAGATTTGTAATTAGTTTCCAAACAGTCCCAAATTTGTAATGTTTTATTTAAATTGTATTATTTAAGTTCTTTTTACCTAAATCATTAGACTTACATTAAATATCGGCCACTAAATTTAAATAATTTAAAAATTAAAATTTTTTTCATTTAAAAAATTTAAAAATATTAATTAACAAGTCACATGAGATGATTTTGTCATTTCTAGTTAAATTAATTGATCAAAATCAATAATGATAACATCACATAGTATTTTTCATGATATTTATCAATCTTCGTCAAAACAAGATTTTGAATTCCATAAAATATATATATATATATATATATATATATGTCTTTCTTTGTAAAAAATAAAAAACAACCAAAAAGATTGAAATTCTTGATAATTTGACAATGTTATCAACGAATTAAAATTATTTTATTATTAATCTATTCTCATTAGCCAATTGAGATTTTTTCTTTTATCAAAACCTTATCTGGTTGAACTAAAATGTTATGTTTGAAAAGGTTTTGAGGAACTTATAGGTTCTTTTAATTAGTTATAAGGTTGTGTATCATACAAAATTTATTTTAGTAACTTATGAAAAATAAGTCAAATTTATAAGGTATAAGGCTTTTTTTTTCTTTTCAATGTTATCTTTGTTATTTTATTGAAATTTTATTATAGTCTTTTATTCAATTTAAAAACCTTTTTACCTTGTTTGTTAGTTGTCTGAAAAATTTCTGGTATCTAATTTTACTTTCTTACACATATATATTGTTACGGATATTTTATATTGGGCCAAAGGCCAAAAGAGCCCAATGCAATTAATAATATCAAGTTATTGATGGCAAGATTAGGGGAGATTGGGTCCTAAATAATTATAGAATCAAGAAAGATATGGAAGAATATTTCTGCACTGAATATCCAGAATATTTGTTCATCTTTGGGGAGATCACGATCAACAATTGGCATAGTTTCCTTATTTTTCCACAGGTCAATAAGCATAAATAGTCATTCTCACCAAAGGTGCAAGGTACACACATACTTTTACTCTCTCTTTTCCATTCTCATAGTGCACACACCCCACGTCCAATTTATGGTTCGTTTGTGCTGTGATCTTCTTCCTAGAGTTGTTTTAATCTTCATAAACACCTTCAGAGAGAGAGAGTTGGATCATACATCAATTTCTGGCATTGTTGCTGGATTTCCGTTCTTAAGGAACGGAACATTGGCGCCGTCTGTGGGGAACGATAAATTTCAACTCCCACCATGGTAAATACGAGAAGACAACAGTAAGAAGACCCACCCATGCGTAGGAGGTCGCTCTCCGTCCGGGTGGAAGACGCACTCACAGACACTGCGTCATCTCGAGCGCAGAACAATCCGCTTCCCTTACCGGCAGACTCGGGGAATCCACTCCCTGTACCGGCCGAGGTGGAGCATGAGTCAATGCAACGTCTCACTAACAACGCGCTGCAGTCTATTTTAACTCGGATCGAGCAACTCGAGCGTCGGCACGCTCTTCAGCGTCAGGAAGACATGAACCTTGTCATTGCACAACTAGATGACCGTTGTGCGAGGTGGAGACATGAGGTGGAACAGTGCCTCGGCCGTATGGAGATCCCGGCACACAACACAGAGGTCGGGGTACCGGAGCAGAACCCTCACTTTGAACCAGGAGAAACATCTCGTCAGCCAGAACTCGGCCCGGAGCAGCGCAATGTGCCCTTTAGGGCCGAGATTCCTCTCCAGGCCGTCGTCAGGAGCATCCCAGCCAGCCAAGCTGGAGGAGGGGCCGAGGTATACAGGAGGACGTATCAGCGTGGACAGCATAACAATAGCCCATTTGTGGACGAGATCGTTAATGCTCATTTTATTAAAGATTTCGATGGGTCTTTCCTGTCCAAATACGATGGTAGTCAAGATCCGCAGGTGCACATTGATGAGTTTGACATGCAGATGTGCGTACGGGGGATTGATGAGCCGATAATCTCCCGAATCTTTGTTACCACTCTAACCGATGCTGCCCAGACATGGTTTCACACACTCCCACCCTAGTCAATCCGTAACTTTGAGGACTTCGGCCAGAGGTTTTTGCTCAACTTTGCAACTAGCAAGAAACAGCCGAAGACCGAGTTTGTCTTGAGAAAGATCCACCAACATCCAGGGGAGTCATTGCAAAGCTATTTGGACCGATTTAAGGAGGCTGCCTTGCAAGTGCAGGGCCTGAAGGAGAAGGTGCACGTCCACCTGTTGTCGGCTGGGCTCAACAGATCATCTCGGCTGGCGAAATCTATCTATAAGGACCTTAAGACTTTGTTGGAATTTAGAATCCGATCAAAGAAGTATCTGGAGTTAGAACAGATGGAAATTGCTAACAATGCTCCTAAGAGGAAGGGATCGCCGCCGAAACATCGCCCACATCTCGGAAACGTTCCCCCAACAGGAACCAAGAGGTCGGCCATAGACCGGGATGATATGAAACCAAGTATAACAAGTACACTCCATTGAACACTTCCCGAGCACAAGTATGGAGGGAAGTAGCTTTGACCGAGATGAAAAAAGTAGATCGACCTCGGCCTGTGTTCAAGAAGGTCGGCCTTGACTATTCTTGCTTTTACGAGTTTCACAATGGTCCACGACACACCACTGATCAATGCTGGGACTTGCGGGATGCTATAGAAAAGTTCATCCGGGAAGGCAAGTTGAGGCGGTACGTGATTAAAACCCAGGGGCAGCAAGGAAAACGTAAGGGCAACCCCAATGGTGATCAGAAAGGCCGAGATGAGAAGAAAAAGAAGACGGATGATAAGGAGTTCCCAGAGCCAGAGTTCGAGTGCAATGTCATTACTGGTGTTATGGGAGGAGGAGGTGACACGGCCAATCAACGCCGCAAATACCTCAGGGAAGTCCTGACAGTGAGGGAGCAGCCTAAGTTCAAGACCACCAGTGACAGGGCTGAGCCACCCTTGCTTTATTTTACCAAAGAAGACCTGGTGGATGTGATACCTGGACATGAGGACGGCCTGGTCATCACCGGGACAATAGCCAACTGCCGGGTCAAGAAGATATTTGTTGATAACGGCAGTTGTGCCGACATCATATCCTGGGCGGCATTCAAAAGGATGAACCTGGATGAAGAAGATTTGAAGCCATGTCAAACAGTGCTGTCAGGCTTCAATGGCGAGAATACCGCACTCAGAGGCTCCATTGAGTTGCGGCTTACGTTGGGAACAAAAGAAGGTTTCAGGTCAGAAAGAGTTAAGTTCGTGGTAGGGGAGTTTCCTTCCCCGTACAATGTGATTCTCGGAAGGCCCACACTCCATAAGTGGGATGTTTTGATGTCCACCAAGCACCAGAAGATGAAGCTGATAGGAAGTAATGGCAAAGTAATCACCATTTGCGGAGATCAAAGGGAGTCCCGCCAGTGTTATTTCAATGCCGTGAAGGAAAGTGGAGTCGGCCCTTCATCAGTTCCGATTTGCCTGGAGGGTCGAGAAGAATCCAAGAGAATGGACAGAAAGCAGGTGAAGCCCATAAACCTGGTGGAACTTGATGTGCGAGAAAAGGTGGAGGAATGGAGGCCCGAGCCAGCAGATGAGCTTATGGACATTCAGATCGGCCCAGAAGCTACCCAAGTCACCAAGATTGGGATGATAGCCGATCCAGTTACACGGGCCGAGTTGACAAAGTGTCTTAGAGATAACCAAGATGTTTTTGCCTGGAAAGCTTCAGAAATCCCTGGGATAAATCCCGCATTCTGTTGCCACAAATTGTCTATGTATCCCGGTGCAAAACCGGTGGCTCAGAAGAAAAGAAATCTCGGCCCTGATCGGAAACAAGCATTGGAGAAACATATCCGGGAACTACTGGATGTTGGATTTATACGAGAAATCCAATACACTACATGGCTGTCCAATGTGGTGATGGTTAAAAAGCCCAGCGGCAAATGGCGAGTGTGTGTTGATTATACTAATGTCAATAAAGTTTATCCCAAAGACTCCTATCCAATGTCGAGCATAGACCAGCTGGTGGACAACTTTTCCGGGTTCAAGTTGTTGTCCTTCATGGACGCATACTCTGGGTACAATCAAATTCCAATGTCCGGGAGATCGGGAGAAGATGGCCTTCAGAGGAGGGGAAGCCAACTATTGTTATAATGTGATGCCTTTTGGCTTGAAGAATGCCGGGGCCACTTATCAGCGCATGATGGACAAGGTTTTTGCCCAGCAGCTCGGCCGGAATATAGAGGTGTATATTGATGACATGATTGTTAAGACCGATTCATCTGGGGATCATGTCCGAGACTTGCAGGAGACTTTTCGCAGGCTGAGAGAAAACAACATCCAACTGAACCCGCTCAAATGTGCTTTTGGGGTAACGACGGGGAAATTCCTGGGCTTTATGCTGACCCATAGAGGAATTGAAGTTAACCTGGACAAGTGTGCAGCAGTCCTGAACATGAAGTTTCTAACAACTAAAAAGGAGGTACAACAGCTGACTGGTAGGCTGGCGGCATTGACAAGATTTCTCCCCAAATCTGCAGAAAAGGCCCTTCCCTTTTTTCGGCTGCTAAAGAAGGAAGCCCGAGTTGGTTGGAGTCCGAAATGTGAGGTCGCCTTTCAAGAAATCAAGAAATGTCTTTCTTCACCACCGGTGTTGTCCAAGCCGGAACCTGGTGAGACACTGATACTTTACTTGTCAGTGGACGAAGAAGTGGTGAGTGCCGTGTTGGTTAGGGAGGCCGGCAAGACTCAATTGCCCGTGTATTTCATAAGCCGAGCTTTGAAGTGTTCGGAGTTGAGATATCAGAAGTTGGAAAAGATGGCTTTCGCACTTTTAGTGGCGGCTAAAAGACTGCGGCCATATTTCCAGGGCCACACTATCGTAGTACGAACTAACCATCCAATTCGGCAGGTTCTCCACAAACCAGACTTGGCGGGAAGAATGATGAATTGGGCAGTACAGTTGTCTGAGTTTGACTTGAAATATGAGGCCCGACATGCAATCAAGTCCCAGGCTTTGGCCGACTTCTTGGTTGAGCTCACCCCGTCAACCTCGGTCAATGAAGAAGTCTGGACACTCTTTGTGGACGGATCGTCTAATACAAAGGGGAGCGGAGCGAGAATTATAGTAGAGAGCCCATAGGGAGTATCAGTTGAACAATCTCTGCGGCTCAATTTCCCGACGTCGAATAATTAGGCCGAGTATGAGGCCTTGATAGCCGGACTAGCCTTGGCCAGAGAGCAAGGAGCCTAGAAGGTGAGAGTTTTCATAGATTCCCAGCTTGTCGCGGCCCAGATTGAAGGTAGATACCAGACCAAGGGTCCCTTGTTGATCAAATACTTGGCCAGGGTCAGGGAGATCATTGCCGAGTTTGATGAAGTTATCATCTCCCATATTCCTCGAGAAGAAAACATAAGGGCCGATATATTGTCTAAGCTAGCGAGCACCAAGGGCGTGGGCAACCACAGGATGGTCGTCCAACAAGAGCTGGCTTATCCCACTTGCATCATGATGATTTTGATAGGGTCCAACTGGAGGCAGCCCATAATCAGATACTTAGAGCAGGGGGTAATCCCAGATGATGAGGCCAAGGCCAAGAAGTTGATCCGAGATGTTGTTTTATATACCACTCTAGAGGGTGAGCTGTACCGCAAAGGTCCACACACCCCCATGTTGCTTTGTGTTGGGCCTGACCGGTCAAAGTATATATTGGCCGAGATACATGAGGGCATCAACGGCCAACATATGGGGGCGAAGGCACTGCAGTGAAGGCTATCCAGATACTTTTGGCCGACTATGAAGGCGGATGCCCAGGATCATGTGAAGAAATGCGAGAGTTGTCAGAAGCACGCTAAGGTGATATGGTCCCCCCCCGTTCGAGTTGACAACTATCACCTCTCCCTGGCCTTTTTACAAGTGGGGGATGGATCTGTTGGGTCCTTTCAAAGCTGCAGAGGGTCAGCTGAAATGGCTCATTGTAGCTGTTGATTATTTAACTAAATGGATAGAAGCAGAGCCATTAGCCACCATTACCTCAGCCCGAGTCCAGAAATTTTTTCAAAGGAACATCATTTCCAGATTCGGGATCCTGGCCGAAGTCATTACAGATAACGGAACTCAGTTCACCGATAAGAAGTTCAGAGAGATGATGGCCAGCTTCCATGTCAAGCACCATTTCTCTTCCTTGGAGCATTCACAGTCTAATGGCTAGGCTGAGGCTGCCAATAAAGTTATCTTGGAAGGACTCAGAAAAAGAATGCATGATGCCAGAGGCAGTTGGGTGGAACAACTGTACTATGTCTTGTGGGCGCATAGGACCACTGTTCAATCATCTACACAGGAAACCCCGTTCAGAATGACTTACGGGTGCGAGGCCATGATTCCGATCTAGATCAGACAGCACTCTTGGAGGAGAATAATGATGCTCAAAGGAGGAGAGGAGGCTAACTATAAGGCCTTGATCAGCGAGCTGGAGTTGATAGATGAAACCCGAGCTCAAGCACATATCCGAGATGTGGCTGCAAAGTAGTTGGTGGCCAGAAGATTTAACAGGAAGATCAGACCGAGATCCTTCGAAAAAGGTGATTTGGTCTTGAGGAGGGCCGACATTGGCAATAAGAATGCTCAGGATGGAAAGTTGGCGGCCAACTGGGAAGGGCCATACCGAGTTGCTCAGAATCTCGGCCAGGGGGCATACATGTTAGAAATATTGGACAAGAAGGCAATCAAGAGCACGTGGAACGCCGACAAATTGAAGACATATTATAGTTAATTATGAGGTGTTTTTATCTGTGTTTTCCGTTAATTGAGAAGAGTGGCGGCCAACGGTTTTGACACCCCCACTTCATGTAATATCTTTCATCGGAATCATAGAGACGAATAAATTGATATTTATGAATAAACAAGTCATGAATTGACAGTTTCTTTTGGAAAAATATATTTCGATATTTATAAGTAATACACTGACTAAGGCTTTTTTTAAGCAATATTTATATACCGTTCCATGCGGATCCGAGGTGTCTCCAAACCCTGATCAGGTTGGCACGGTCCAAAGTGGCCGTGATACACTGACGAGAACTTGGGATGAAAAATAAGAACCGAGAAACCTCGTGTATGTCGGTCGATATTATACTTGGCCGTTGGAGCCAAATGAATATTTAAATGCACATACTTAAAAGTTATAACGAAAACAATAATATGGAAATAACTATATTTTCCAAAATAGCCAGATTGTTTGAAACAAAGAAATTGTTCAAATAAAAATAAACAAAAGATAAGTACAAAATAAAACCGGCATCCCGGCTCTTCAAGCACAGCTTGCTGGAGCCAAGGTCTCTTCAGCCCCTGCCTCGGCCAGATCTTCAGCCTCAACAACGGAATCATCTTGATCGAAATAAGGAACGACTGCACCATCACGAACAAAAGATTGAAAGTGCAGCCCTTCGCTGTTCAGAGTGATCCCGGCATTAAGACATCGGACCTGAGCGAGGGCGTTGTTGAAGGAATCTTCGACCGCAGATGACAATGCCTCCCGCAGCTCGGTCGCCTCCTTCTCGGCCTCCAGAAGCTTGGACTTAGCATCCTCAGCCTCCTCAGCCTCCTCCTGGGGCCCCTCAAACAAGGTTATCACCTCATTTACATTTTGAGTCATAAGGACGGCTTTGGCGAGGGCCTGCTGAGTCTCGAAGCGGGCCGCTTGGAGATCTTGCTCAAACTCAACTCGGGCAAGCCGCAAAACTTCCGCAGCTTGCTGAGTCTCGATCCGAGTAGTAGCCAAGTCCTCCTCGGCCTTCTGAATCTTAACGCCAGCGACAGCAAGCTCCTCTTTGTTCTTGTTGCACCTGTCTTTAGTAATAACTAGACAGTCAACAAGAGAAGTCGTTTGGTAGGCATGCAGCTGCATCTGTTGGAGCAGTCGGACATCATCTTCAGAAAGCTGAGAAGAATCGGCGAAGCGTTTGGGAGCCTGGACGAAGGGGAAAAGCTCCTCGGCCCCTCGTTCCCATAAGTGGCGGAGCTCTAGCTTCGTAGCATCAGGGAGCACGGCGGTGGAATACTCAGCAACCGGGGGGTCAGCAACAGGGGCAGAAGGAGGAGGAGCAGGGACCTCGGCAGGAGGGGCGGGATCGGAAGTGGCAGGAGCCAGGACAACAAAAATGGGAAGAACCATTGCGGCCGAAGTAACGGCCTTCTCCGTGGTCGGCTTGGTCACCTTCCTTCGTTTGAGCTTTTTGAGGAAGGGAGGAACTTCGGGGGCCGGCCTTGGGGCACCGGAGGTCTTTCGGGACCGAGCCCTCAAATCTCCAGAGTGGTCTTCCATTTCAGTAGCTGCAAAACCGAGCAAATAATTTAGACAACAGAAATGGAAAATCAAATACTGTAATATACTTTATAAATTAGACTAACAGTCAGGAAGAGCCGGTGGGATTTCACATAAACCCTGGCTTTCCCGGAAGGCATCAATCTGGATGATCGAGTAAGCATCCTCATCCAATAACCCGGTCTCGTCTCGGTTGTAGAAAGGAGGTTGGAATTCATGATGGGCACGGGACCAGTAAAGCGGAAATTTCCACTTTACCCCGGCAGATTCCGGCCCTTGAAGAAAGAAAGGTTGCTGGCCGGGTTTGGCACTGACTTTAAAATAATTATTTTTGAACCTCTTGAAAGATTCAGCAAAAAAGGGAAAAGTTTGCGTTTAGGACGACTTCTTAAGGAAGTCCATCCTTTCCGGTTAGAAGGCTCTCAGCCAGAACGGCCAGTCTGAGCAGAAAAATAATACATAAAAATGGGAACCGCACACGGGATTCCCAGGTTTACACGCAAATCCTCAAAGGATTTTACGAAGGCCCAACCATTTGGGTGAAGTTGTGAAGGGGCTAGGGACAGGTGTTTTAGGAGCTTCATCTCAAACTCGGAAAGGGGAAAACGGATACCCAAGCGGGTGACCACATCGGCGCAGAAAAAAAAGAAGTTAGATTCGCCCTGTTCGGCACTAGAACAGATTGGCACGTGAGGACCGGGATGGCGAATTGAGAATCCTTCTTGATTCTCTACAGGGAGGGCGGCAATGCCCTCCAGACTCATGGATGACGAGGTGTTAAGAACCTCATAAGGTAACCCAAGGGAATCTGGCTATCAGGTCGGGAAAGGGGTGGTCGGTATGGGAACCACTCGACCGAGACTCTTCGACGATTTCCATAGAATGGACTTCCATGATGACCTACGACAAAATAAAAAAGAAAATAATCAGCAAAGATACCTGGAAAATCGACGGCAAAACGTGAAGAGTTAGCCGACACCGAGATAGTTTCAGGTAGCTTCTCGATTCTGGGCTGGGGCAGTGGTGGAATGACGACTACAGGGTTGTGCCGGCACGCATCTAGCACTTCGTCGGCATCCTTGTCAAAACCCGAGCTGGCTAGATACATGAACATCCATGCATCTCTTGCACGGTTCAAACCGAGTCTCAGAACGAGGTTCTAAGGGACGTGGCTTTGAAGGAAGAACGGGAGGGGTCACAAGGCGACCCCTAGATTCCCTATTGGACCCTATACCAGAACCCTCTACAGCTTTAGAAGAAGAACCTGTTGCAGCTTTTGAGGGAGGAGGTTTTCTAACTAAAGGATTTTTTGAAGATTTGGAACAACCAGTGGGGGTTCGAAGGAAGCGTTTGGTTTTATCCTCCTCAGTGAGGGGTTTACCAAAGAACCAAAAAGCAGAATAAGGGGTGATTCTCTCGACAATACGAGCCTCTTCCTCAGGAGTGAGCTTCATTGCTACAAAATTATAACAGGCTTCGAACAATCAAAAAAAGGAAGAATAAGGGATGAAGATGAACAGGAACAGGAAAAGAGGGCAAAAACCCAGAAAGAGAGGTCTAAGGGGAAAGAGAACCACCAAAATAACACAAAAAGAACAATGAGGAGAAAAAGAAATGTAGAATCACGAAGTAAAGGAAAGAGGAAGTACCTGGATTGAGGAGTTTTTGAAGAAGAAAGGATGAAGCACCAAATGCGTGGGCAAAGAGCAGAAAGCTAGAGCAGAGGCAAGCAACAGGAGGGAAATGAACTAAAAGTTTTGAGGCAGTGGGAGAAAATGACAAGGTATGGTCTGTAAGAGTGGAAAGTAACCGTCGAAACCCACGAAATTAAAAAATGGTAACCGTCGAAATTTGAATTAAAAATAATGAGTAACTGATAAAAGTGCTTAATTATCGAGGCAATTATGACCAGTTAACCAAGAGACAGGGGCAAAATAGACAAATAGCAAGAGATAGTCATGATTAGAACGTGCAAAGAAATGGCAGAGCATTAAATGATAGAGAGGCGCGTCGTTTCACATGTCCAAACGACAACAAGAATGCCTCATTACATTGGAATTAGGGATCGAGAAAAAGAGGTCGGCTTAGCAGAGAAAAACGCTTCATTATCTCGGTTGAGGTCAGAAAAAGAGGTCGGCTCTTAAGGAAACAAGCAATCGTAGTATCCAAGCTCCGCAGAAGCAGATCTAGAAAAAACATCTCGGAAGTTCAATAAACGAGGCCGACTTATCCGAGATAATTATCTCGGTCATAAATTTAAATCTCAAAGTAGTCACCTCGGTCATTCAGATTACTCAATAACCGAGATGAGGGGCAACTGTTACGGATATTTTATATTGGGCCAAAGGCCAAAAGAGCCCAATGCAATTAATATCAAGTTATTGATGGCAAGATTAGGGGAGATTGAGTCCTAAATAATTATAGAATCAAGAAAGATATGGAAGAATATTTCTGCACTGAATATCCAGAATATTTGTTCATCTTTGGGGAGATCACGATCAAGAATTGGTATAGTTTCCTTATTTTTCCACAGGTTAGTAAGCATAAATAGCCATTCTCACCAAAGGTGCAAGGTACACACATACTTTTACTCTCTCTTTTCCATTCTCACAGTGCACACACCCCACGTCCAATTTGTGGTTCGTTTGTGCTGTGATCTTCTTCCTGGAGTTGTTTTAATCTTCATAAACACCTTCAGAGAGAGAGTTGGATCATACATCGATTTCCGACATTGTTGCTGAATTTCCATTCTTAAGGAATGGAACATATATGATAATATTATCATACAATTGTTGTCACTACGTCATTCTTTAACGTCATAAGTTCTTTAAATCATATAAACTTTATAATTATTTGGTGAATTATTCTATATTGTTCTTAAAATTATAAGAACTAATTCATTTTCTTGCATTTTTATTTTATCAATTCAATTTATAAAAGCAGTTAACTAAATCCGATACGCACAATTTAATCGATGATGCGCACCCTACTATTTGTTATTTGTTATAGATTAGTATTTAAGTTTGTTTTTTCATGCTATATTGTAATGCATTTTTTATATTGGCAAACTTGTAAGATGGCCTCGACTAATTATCATATGGATGAAGCAAACAACTTTATATGGTCAAACTTGTTATGCATTGGTGAACTTTTAATAAAGTTCATTAGGAAAAATGGCCATGTCCATAAATACATAAATAAGAGGAAGAATGGTCATGTAACATTTAAATGGAATGTGGTTAACGAAAAATTTGAATAAAAAATCAGTCGAAGCTGTTCAATGAAAATTTTGAAGAATAAGTATGAATCTTTAAGAAAAATTATAATCTTTTTAAATAACATTATTAATAAAGTATTTAAATGTTGAAAATATTTTAAATAATATAATTCTAATAAATTTTATTTTATTTAATTTACTTTACAAAAAAATGAAAATTTTAATTTTACCATTTTTTAAAATAAAAAAATTCAAAAAATTAATATCCTACTTTTTAATACGGTAAATTATTAGAAATAGAATTCAAATATTAGAAATATTAAATGAGTCATTTTAAGTCATTTGACATTTATAAGATAATTTATCTATTGATCCTATTAAATACTTTAAATTAAATTAACTAATTTATGAATTTTTAGTTAACTTTCAGTTTTTTTCAGCTCTAACTTATATAACTTATAAGTTTTTAGTTAGCTTATAAATTGGTTCTCCCAAAAATAACCTAGTTGCACTGCTTTTTTTTTTTTTTTTTTTGTGATGCATCAGTCCATTGCACAACAATTGTGTGTGTGTGAATCGTGGCTAGAAGCCTTTAGTTTCTAACTCAACGGGGCAAAACCACTCCTATAGAGTCTTGCCACAAGACCATTCACACACCTAGGCAGTGGCAGACCCAGAAATTTTTTTTTTATGTCCGCACACTTAGTGTCAGGGGTTATGAACAAGGTTATGCGATATAAGAATATACTCCAGTACGTCCATACATCATCATTCTAAACAGTATTCTAAAAAATATCTTCCTAAGAAAAATATTCCTCTAATACATGCAAAAGTAACAAGTCTCTCCGCAATTTTCGCTTTTTCAGAAATTAATTTGTTACACATACATGTATGTATGTGTATATATATATATATATATTAAAAGACTAAAGTAGTCATTTAAAAAAAATGTGTAGGTCAAATAGAGTATTTTATATAATAAGCCCAATGGTGAATGTAGGCCACACTAAGAATCAAAAGGGAGGTCCAAATCCACCTTGTGTTAGGAGAGAAAAAACAAGAACCATAGAATGAAGACTTGACAAAAGAAAAGCACAGAATGTCAGCCGGCCCCTTCCAATATTTCTCCAAAATTTTGTGTCTGCACTTGCGGACAGTAACACTAATGTGGGTCTGCCACTGCACCCGGGGGTGGTGGTTCTTTGAAATAAAATAAATATTCTAACAATAGGAAAGCAACATCATTGAATAAAATAAGCTACAAAATATTTCAGTCTATTTTTTATGTAATTCAAAATCTCAAAACAATAGCTACCTAGCAAGGTTATAGAGGTTGGAGTGATCCCGACTAGGTTGGCATTCCAATAGACACCAAACACAACAATCAACTTATGAATTCATTAAAAACAAAGAAAAGGGAACAACAAAGAGCATGGGGGACATAAAACCAAACTTATGGAGCAGAACAAGGTAAAGAGCTCTACTTGAATCTAAAACTAGGTAGAGTTTGCCAATACATTACAAAAAGATGAAGTATAAAATTGGGGGGGAGTGATTTCACCAACAAAAACCATCAATATTGCTATCAATAAAATTGAAATTCAAAATCTCATTTTAATGAAGATAAAGTTGATAAATATAATGGAAAATAGTATTATTTGGTGTCATCATTAATGATTTTAATCAATTAGTTTAATTAAAAATGATAAAATCATCTCACATGATTTGTTAATTAGCATTTTTAATTTTTTTTAAATGAATCAATTTCAGTCTTTAAATTATTTAAATTGAGTAGTTGAGATTTGATATAAGTATAATGATTTAGACCTGGTGTAAATAGGTTCCCACCCATTTTGAATACTCATTTAATTAATATCGTTATGTGTGTTAAATATGTTACCTTTTTTATTAATAACATTAATAATAGAGATTTTTATTGTGCATTATGTTTCACATTAAAGGCTAACTAATATTTTTTATTCATACATTAAATTCTAATACGGTACTCAATTTATGAAATATTCCCCTTTTCGTAACAGATCTTTGAAATTTCTGTATTTGATAAACTTTTTACAATATTCTACTTCAACTTAACTGATAAGAATTACTTTATTAGTTAACTATTTGCTTGTATAGTAAAGTTTAGATAATCTAAGCTACTAATTAATTTTTTTTAGGATGTTAGATATGTCAATTTAACCCAATTTAACTCGTCTTCAATCAGCCAAAAAATAGATTTGGTTGGGTTGAAGTTATTTTTGTTTTAGGTTAACAATCTCAATCCAACCCGTAACATCTCAAGTTTTAAGTATTAGGAATATATCTTTAGGAGAATTCTTATTCTAATTCTTCTATTATATTTTTTTGTAAATTTTTGTTGTTATTGTTATATAATTATGTTAGTGTTGTAGTTATTATATTTAGTGTTAGAGAAGTGTTATACTAAGTTCTTATATTAGAATGCTTGAAAAATTGTTTAATTCAAGTGTTATTTTTATGATGAAAACTCTGGAAAGATCATATCGTATCTTGAGTTATACTTATTCATTTTGAGGTGTTGTTTACGACATTAGAAAGTTTGACGAAAAAGTTACAATTCATTCCTACACCTTACAAACCAAAATCAACTTCTATCTTAAACAAAATCAACAATAAAGTAGACCTATTGATCATGAAAAACACTTCAAGTCCCACATTGGACAAAATAGCCTCACAAGCCCATTTCTTCCCCTATGTAGAGGACACCACCAAGCCTTAGGAGTACAACAGAATAGAGTGGGCTTAGTGTTAAGCGTAGAGCCCCTCATAGTTAATATTTTTATCTTTCCCTTAGAGTTTCCAAACTCGGGAGTAAGAGTTGTGCAGATCGTGATGGACAATGCCTCTAAGTTTGTGTTGGTTAGTCAAAGTTTGTCTTCATGCTTTCTAGGTGAGTAATTTCTTCTATCCTTCCTAAGCTATTTCCTTTTTGTTTGTGTAAGTATTTTATCTTATCTCAGGAACTAGTTATCTTATCTTAGTTTAGGAGAATGATATGAAAACCAAGAGATATGAATAGAGTAACCAGAAACGTGAATTTAATATGAAAATGAGCTATGAATCTAATCGAATTAGGCTTAGGTATCTGCATAAAAAATGCCTAGTTTATAGTTAACTAATGGCTTTGGTTTCACCTAATTTGGACTTTTGGAACTCTATATATAGAATAATTAGTGAGCAAAGGTCAAGTTGTTAGGATTGTGCAATCAGTTTGTGTTCATAATTTTAGACATAATATACGATTGAGCTGGTTTTCAAGGTAAACATAGAAGTTGTAGATAATTGTTTTAGCTTTAAAACAAGATAAAATGCAACTTTATATGATTGGTGTAACTATAGATATAGTGGTCACACCTCAAAGAGGTACATGCAACAAAAAATGATAGAAGTAATACTCAAAACTTAATGGATGTTATACCAATCATAATGCAAAATAGGTAGATATTATAATTTATGTGTGGCATAGAGTTAAGATGTACATGACTTGATTGCATGATGATATTGAATATATGTGTTGATATTATAACTTAAATGGTGATTTATGAGTGTTGTGGAATCATTGAATGTTTTGCTTTATCTCTAAAGTGTGAATTGTAATGTATGATATTTGTGTGTATTTGTGTGTACATGGTGAATCAAGTGATGTAATGATAATGTCTTGAAAAGATTTATATGCGGCCTAAGTTCATGTCGAACAGGGACCACCATGTTATGATTAGTTGTGGTCAGATGCCATTGAGATGGGTGACCTAGCCTATGTGGAACAAGAATGAGCCTGGATGATATTTTGATTGTGAGTTATCTAGCCTATGTGGGATGAAAATGGACTCATTATGTTTGATGTGAGGTTGAATGGAACCACTTGTGTAAGAATATTTGGGACATGCATCATTAATGTGGGTTTATTACTATATGTTCTCCTAAGCTTCTTTCACAAATATTTTTTTTGATACCACATGCATATTAGAAAACAGAAAGCAACATCACTTTGCATGTGTTCATTTTCATGAATAGTCTAACTTGTGTGGTTTATGAAGTGGATGTCATGTGTTGCTTATGTTGTACTTATGTTATGTGTGAATGATTCTATCCATAATTGTAAGAATTCATATGTATCTATATGTTAAACCATTGTGGTGACTTGTAATGGGATGAGATGTAGTTCTTTAAGGGCACGATGAAAGATGTATCAAGAATGACACTATGTGAGTATAGGCGAGAACAAATATTTCCTTTGAGCATAGATTGATGTAAGGTGGTGTTTGGGAGTAAAACTCATGTAAGAAAAGTGAAGTTACCGCAAGAGAGAGAGAGATTTGTAAAATTTAGTAACCATTTAAAGAATAAATATCAAGATATTAGTGAAGATGAACTAGTGTAGTAAGAAATTACAAGGGATAAGTTTGAGGAAATTTTTTATGATCAATGGATCTACACCCAACTTTAGAAATGCTAAGGTTTGATAGAGATCCAATGAGAGTAAAGCCATGAAAGAAAAAATGATTGGGTTGTTATGGTAGAAGAGTCTAACCCAACCTTAGAGTCCCTAGAGCACTCATTGAGACATTATGTCTCACTCCTTTAAGTTCTCTCATTTTCAGGAAACAGGTGATGACACGTGTTGTTGGAACATAGAGCCTCGTCATGGAAGATGTAACTTAGTTATTTTATATTTTTGTATATTTTATTATATGTTGTATGGTGGGAATGTTATGTGAACTAAGTTCTACTTATATTATATATGGAAATCAAGTTGTAATATTTATAAGTTTGCTTTTGCATGAGATTGTTGTAGAAATATTTTTAATTGTCATATTTTAGAATGATAAGCATAATTATGGTAATATCCTTAGTGTGTGTTACACAACCCAATCAATAGTAAGTAACAGGTTAAGTTAGGTTGGCTTATCAATATATGCAACCCAACATGTTTTGGGCATGTTATGTGGGTCAACCCGTAAAGTTGAACTTGTTGTTACAGGCTTACAAATTTTGATGTGGTAAAAAAAATAGAATTTATATTATCGAATGTTGTTCTATTTTCTTTTGTTATTCATTTTATTAATCCTATGATAGTTTATAAGAAAAATAAAAGTCTTATTTTTAAAAATGAACATTTTTAAAAATATAAAAAATATAAAATATTTATCATTTAACAAATAAGATAATCAATAATAGAATTTTAAATACTCTATTATTTAATTGAATATTATTCATCTTTAATTTCTCTCTTTTGAACCAAAGAAAAAAGAATTCTTAATTCTTAATTTTTGCAATGACATAAACAAGATAATCTGTTTTGTTTAAAATAGATGATATAATCCTTGTTTGTAAATAGATGTTTTATGGATCATTATGTCGTTGGTCTTAGTGATGATGGATTCATTATCCTTAAATAAGGTCTTTGGCTTGAGTCTTGTAGGTGAAAAAATAACATGGTTAGGAGGAGATATCTCATTAAATATGACCAGTCAATTTTTTTTAACAAAGATTATTCATTAACAAAGTTAATAAACACTCAGCACCAATGTCATGGCGATAAAAAAATTTACTTTATGAAAACATATTAAAATATCTATATTTTTTCATATCTCTTTAGGTTACATTTTATATAAATTTACCCTTTTTTGTTTACTTTTGTTTTTTCATCTCCTTCTAATTAAATCATAATTTTATTCTTAATATAAGTGATGAATGACCTACACTCTTTAAATAACAATCAAAATTAAAAAAATTAAAAAATTACTTAAAAAACACATTATACTTTGAAATTCTATATATATAAAAAAAGATGTTGTTGTGAGTGTTAAAAAAATAAAATGAAAAAAATATAACATAATTATGTGCACTTTTAAGAAACTTAATTTAAAAGTGTTAGTACAATTTTCTCTAATACTTATATAACTAGTTTTTGTAATCGTTCCATGTATGAGAATT
>PYAF01004798.1:186894-203925 GCA_007407185.1 Glycine tomentella
GGTCTTCAAATTGGATTAAGTGTATCATTTTGGGCTGTTCTTCCTTTAGACTTGGGCTTGTCTCAAGTAAAGTGGTCACCATGAGATTTAGAGCCTCTTTAGCCTTTTTAGCTTTTGATCTTGTCATTGGGCCTCCAAGACCTTGTATGTCCTCCAAGTTTGTTGCTTTGGTCATGTCCCCTCCTAGGTCCTCATCATCACCCCTTTTTTTTTCTTGGCTTTATATGCTCGAAACTTCGGAATCTTCAAACCTATCAAAATGCACCATTAATTTGGATGAATCTTTTCAAAACATAAAATCTTAACTTAACTAAATACAATACAATTTAACTAGGTTTTTAGGGTTAGTTTGTGAATAATTTTAATCAAAACAACGGATAAGTGCCTTCTTAGAAGTTCTATTTTTACTAAAATGTGGCACTTATCATCTTTTCATTTGAACAGATCATTACAATTCGATATTTTCATTGTTTTTCTAAAGGCTTCTGAATTTGAGAGAAGATAAACTGAGTAATAAAGCATGACTCGAGGATCTATGATAGGGATCATGATCATGAGGATTCGAGGACACTACATATCTATTGCCTAAAGCTAGTTCCTAGTCTTTAGTCATCAAGAAAGGGCATTGATGATCTCAATAAGACTAGTACGACATCTTCTACTTGTATAGAGATACAAGGTAGGGACCTCATGGAGTGCAGGCATGGTGATGCCTTAGCTAATGTCGTGGGTGGATCTGTTTAGGAACAGATGGCACTGAACAGACTTGCCGAGAGACTCCACAAGGATTCTTTAAGATATCATTATATTTGTAAATTCTCTCATCGTTTGGTAGTGTGGATCGTCCTAGACTTGAGGATATCATCGAATACTATGTCCTAGGGTTATACTTTGACTATACAGCACTATCCACCTGAAAATGGGGAGAACAATGTACTGTTGGGTATAACCTGAATACATGAGTATAGATGGACATGCCGAAATGACTCACAATCCCTTACGAGGGATTAGTCATTCACAAGATTGGTAGGGCTGGATGACTTCTAATTGACTCGGAAATCTATGCATAGTAAGAGATCATGAGGAGTCATGATTCGTCTTAGAGTCAATAGAAAAAGATTCCTGTTCTTGTGAAAAACTATATTTAGTCAATAAAGAGAGATGATACTTTATCCTTGCTTTCGACTAAATGTGAATGATGATGTGAGGGATGATGGAGACACAGTATCCAAATTAGAAAGGTAGATCACTTGATCAACTCAATTATTTATGGGGCCGCAGTGCATTGCTAGTGTCTTATGTGGTCATTAAATGAATTGTTCCCGTTAAAAAAGTTTAATTGGTCCAAGTTTATTTATGTCAGTGACTAATTGGGCCTAATGGGTCACACACAAAGGTTATTCTTTATTGCAAGTTATAGCGAGTTTGAGCCAATAATTAGTTATTGGACTTTATCAAGACTATGAGTTAACTTGGGTTAGAGTTGAACTTTAAGCTCACTTGAATCATGCGTCCTATTTAGGGAATTAGTGGTGAATTGGTTTCTCCACTAATGGGCCCAAATGTGTTGATAGGCCTGATGGGACTGGGGCCATGAATCTTAGTAAGTCAAGGAGTTGACTTGAGCAATATAAGTTTTTGGCAAATTTGAAATTTTGAATTTTGAATTCAAATTCAAATTCAAATTATGAACTGGGATAAGATTGAATTTAAATTTGAAATTTGAATTTGAATTTTAAATTCTATGAGGTTAGGTTGTTGAGGATAATTTAAATTATCTAAATGAATTATCCAATAAAGATTGGATAAAGATTCTCTCAACAACATTATCATTTGAATTCAGAATTCAAATGAGTTTTGTTGCAACAAACTTTGGAGGTATGAGTTTTTCAAATTATCTGCAACAAATGGATAGGATCCATTCACTTGAATTTTGAATTTGTTAAGACTCTTTTGGCAAGCTTACCAATTTGTTGGTTGTAAGTTACAAAATTTATAAAAGTTTGTCTCCATAGGGACTTGAGCTACTCAGTTAATCCAAATAAAACTTAACAGTTCAATAATTATGTACAATAAGGATGAGCGAAATTTCATTTGATTACGAAAGTAACGAAAAATTACGAAATTAGTAAAATGAAATATATTTATGAGAAAGTGGGATTGAGTTTCATCATTCATACCCTTAGTATTTAATTAACTTTACCATGTATAAATCATTTTCTATCTTTGATGCACACATTATTTTACCCCAAATTGATTCCTCGCATTCGAGAATCCTAAGGATATCTACCGAATATCGATCCCTCGCATATGAAGTAAATACTCCAACATTATAATCATAATTGCGTGCTATTTGCAATCAAAATGTTATGTCCTATTCCTAACAACGTAACGTAATGAGTAAAATCATTAAGTTCAAATTCCAAGGGCACTTTCCAGTCAAGCTTAGAATCTAATTTCAAGAAACTAGTGATCAAGCATTAAGAACAAAATGAAATTACCAATAAGGAATAGAAAAGATTCATGCATAAATAAATATTAAAAGAGATACATAGGGATAAGAAGGTTACATCCAATCCTTAAGAGAAGCTAGTCAATCATTGTGGAGAACACCTCTTCAAGGGAAGAATTGATGAAGGGAACCATCACGCTTCTTTCCGGCAGAGTCTCCACACTAATTCTCACTTATCTCACTCTCCCTAACATTATCCTAAGCTAATTTCTCTTACAAAGCTCAAAAATTTCGTTCAGAGGCAAGGGAAATCAAAATTGGAATGAGAATCCTTCACAATTGCATGGCTATTTATAGGTTTGGCCCTCCTGCTTATGTCCACTTGCCCATGCGAGTGGTTTTGCCTATGTTTCCTCGCCTGGGCGAGCTAACCCTTATCTCCTTGGAAGTTGAAGCTCGCCTGGGTGAGTGATTTGGCTTGAAGTTAAAAGCTTAATAGTGAAGAAAGGTCATGGGCCTGGACGAGTTTTGGGCCATTTTGCTTTTGGCACCTCCCATATTTGATTCTTATGCCCCTTTCGCTTGCTTTGCTTGCTTGGATGCTTCAGATACCATCAGAACCTATCAAAATACAAAATGTGATTAGACTATTCTTCTAAACTGTGAAAAACAACATTTTCATAAGTACTAAACACGGATCAACTAGGTTTAGGGCAAGTTTATAAATAAATTTACTGTGATCGAAAGATAAGTGTCGTATTGTAAGCTTGGATTTTACTAAAATAGGACACTTATCAGAATTCAAGTCTTGCAAGAGTGGAACTAACTCAAGGACGTTCTAATAACATCTTGAATTTCGAAATTCTCAACAAACTGGGGCTGATTTAGAGTGAGAGAATAATGCAATGCAACAATCTCATCTCACCTTAAATAGGCACCTATGTGGGGAGGATTAAGAGAGAGAAAATTTCGTCCCTTCCTTTCTTGGTTCCAAATCAAGTTCTAGTTTTTTCTCTACCTCATCTTCTCTCCTCTTTTGCTGCACCTTCACCTGACCTCAAGGCACCTTTATAGTCTTGAGTAAAGAAACCAAATACTTGAAAGCCTCATACCTTGCATGTGCCTGGCAAGCCACCAAGGAGAAGGAGGAATCAAGGAGAAGAAGAAGTTCTCACTTGCAAAAAGGAGATAATTATGTGGATCACCATTGGAGGGCGTCATCTTCTTTGAGCTTTCAAGTGATAAAGGTATTTCTAAAACCCCATCGTGTTTCAATGAGTAATTCCTAAGCACACACACATGAGGTGCATAGATGGTCTATGTTTCCGCATCGAAAATTTTTGTTTTTAGTTCATGTGAGCACACCGTGGTTGGACCAAGGTGCTGCATTTTTTTTAACTTTTAGAAGCATGACTAGCGAAGATAAACTTCTTCACTACATTATCACCTACATCCTCATAACCTAGGTCCATCAACTATGCTCAAGTAATAGATGATGACCTTCAATTGGTGAATGGGATGAAGACAATAACACAACTCAACTGGATTCTCATCATTGAGGAGACAATGCTGAAATCCAAAAGGTTAATCAATTATTAATGAAATCAATAGGAATACCCACAATAACCAAGAAGGGGGGTGAATTGGTTTAAACTTGGTCTTTAAAAAAATTATTTAGAAAATCAGAGTTATAGGATCTTAATCACAATTAAACCAAGAATGCTTCAAATCAACCAAACCACTCAGCTCAAGATATCAATTGCTTAAAAACAGAACTTGTTGAGTAATGAAAATAACACCAAGAACTAATGATCAAGATAACAAGAAGAGATTAAGGAATAAAGAACAACACAAGTATTTATACTAGTTCACTTTTCAAGAGAAGCTACATCCAATTCTTCTAATCAACACTATATTAGAGTTCCACTATTATCAAATTTCAGTTCTTACAAACTTTACAACAATCACCCTTTATCAAACTTAGATAAAGAACAGAAATCTAAAATCCTATTAGACTCCTAGTGATCAAGACATAGAGAACCCTTATCTACTCTTTCCTTTTAGAGAAACCCACTCTAGAAATAGCTCCAAGAACCCTTTGCAATAGTTACAAACAACAATTCAAAAACGAATTTACAACAAGAATTAATAGAGAGAGACAACCTAATGATCCAATGAATATAGATGAATATGGGTTACTAATCAGAGTTGAAATGCAGAAATCAATTTCAGAACTTTCTCTCCAAAAGCTTCTTTGAAAATCTTGCCCAAGAAATCTTTCAATACACCATGAAAATTAAAAAGTGGGACAAGAGCTTTGCTAACTCAGAAAATCCTTTCTAACTTTGAGAAGGCTTGTATTTGCTCAGAAAAATCAAAGTCTATCAGTTATTATTTTAGACAAGCCTTCAATATATTTATAACCAATTTTTATAACAGAATGTAATCAATTAAAGCACCATGTAATTGATTAAATTAGCGCCACGTAATCGATTAAATTGCCAAATAATCGATTAAAATGTTTTTAGCACAACTTGGAAAACTGCAACGAGCAAAGTATTGATTAACCCAAGTTGTAATCAATTAAAGCAGTCAGGTTTAGTTTTGAAACAAGCTTATGTAATCGATTACAGATTGTGGTAATCGATTAAAACAGACAGGTATAGTTTTGAAACAAACTTGTATAATCGATTACAAATTGTGGTAATCGATTAAGTCAGTCATGCACATCTAAAAATGAACTTCAGCAATCAATTAGGATATCATGGTAATCGATTAAGACATGGAAACATGATTTTCATTTTGTGCTATGTAATCGATTACAAGTAGTCTGTAATCAATTAAATTGTTCTTCATGACTTTTCTAGATTTAAAACAATAGCTTGTAATCGATTAAAGCAGTGAAATTTCATTTTTCCAAAAACTTAACCATGAGAATTTAATTTCTTTTAAAAACATGAATAGCTTTAATGCTTTAATGAAATCATGTATGCATGTTAATGATCATGTTCATGCAATGCAAGGATCATAAGATTAGCCTCTCATACACTTAACCAAAGTACAAATTTCTTGGCATGTGAAAAGCTAAAATCTTTCTTCTAAGGCACAAGCTTGTTCTTTAGCTTCATCTTCTTCCTGCTCCCCCTATACCCAACAATTAATTCCCTTATGCTATTTTAGTCTCTAGATTTATTGACTATTTTTGGGTTGATGTGTCCAATGAGATTGTGGACAACAAATAGCCTCATCATTGTCAAGCACCTCAACAAGTTAGGCTTGATGAAGACCACTAATGGGTGGTTAATGGCTGGAGAACAAGCTCTAGAAAAGGGTGCTGATGAAGGTGAAGGAGTTGAAAAGGAAGAGGATGCTGAAGTTGGTCCTGCTTAACAACAATGGACACTGTTTAAATCCCTAATGATTCAAAAGATAGATGCTATATTGGCTCTGCATCATGAGCATAGAATTGAAACAAATTCCTCCATGGAAGAAATTACCTCTAGGCTAGAAAACATAGAGACTAGGATGGCTCTCAAAGATTTTGACAATCAATAGTTTAGTTAATGTAATTTCCTGCTTGTGGCTGTGGTGTTTCTGCTTTCTTATTTTTAGTTGTTATTTTATGTTTTCTTGTACTGCACTTTATGATTAATGAATAAAACTATATTTGTTTTGTTTCCATCTTCCTTATATTTTGTCTGTGATAACCCAAAAATGGGAGAAAAATGAACATATAGAAAAACATGAATACAGGTGCAAGTAACTAAAAAAAATTACATGATATTAACTCTGAATTGTTCATTGCTCTTATCTAAATTTAATATAAAATTATCTAAGATAGGGAGAGCAATATAATGAATGTACATTATTTATGCAAAGTATACTTGTAACTTGTTTTTGGAAAAAAAACTGAATTGATTTCAGATTTCAAGTATAAGTTCCTAGCATTCATTCCTTAAAAGAATATGAAGGCTAAATATGTTCAATTGAAGTTTGGCATGATCAAAGCCAAAAAGGGGGAGATTGTTAGATACAGGGGAAGCTTGAAGAAGATCAAGATGAAGAGGCTATTTGTCTTAGACATATTTTAGGTTTTTACATGCCATTCAATTGAAGGCATATGTAATTTGTTAGTTGTTTAAGAGCTTCATCCTATGATCCCTTGCATTGCATAAACATCATTCATTGGCATGCATACATGGTTTTTATTAATTCACATGATTTGTGAAAAAGCTTAATGTTTTCATGTTTGCATAAGATGCCAAGTACTCATGGTTAAGTTTTGGAAAAAACCAATTTTTACACTAACTTAATCAATTACCAGAATATGGTAATCTATTACTTAAGCCATGAAGAACTAATTAATCGATTACAAGCTAATGGTAATCGATTACACAGTACAAAACACAAAATAAGTCTTCATGAGTTAATCCATTGCCATCTAATCATAATTGATTACATTAGCACATTTTTGAAGCTAGACTAACTGTACTAATCGATTACATAGCGGTTTAATCAATTACTTTGCTCTTGTATTTTTTCCAAAAAGAAAAAAGAATGCTTTAATTGATTAAATATGAGATTAATTGATTACGTAAGTGAGAATAATCGATTACATGGATGATTTAATCGATTACATTCAATTGAAACAATTGCCTATAAAAGCTGTTGGCTCTTTTCATTTGAACAAATAATTTCAATTCGAGATTTTCATTGTCTATAAAGGCTTCTGAATTTGAGAGAAGATAAACTGGGTAACAAAGCTCTTGTTCCATAATTCAAGATCTTCATGCATCATTGATAAAATTATTTTGGGACAAGATTTCAAAGGAGTTTCTTGGAGAGCTTGGTCTGAAACTTGCTTTCTTTCAACATGATTCAAGATTGGTAAACACATACATTTTCATTCTTTGGATTATAAGGTTGTATCTCTCCTCTAAACTCTGGTTGTAATTTGTTTTTGCATTTCAGCTTGTTAGTTACTATTACAAAAGGGTTCTTTAAGCTTTTATAGAGTAGGGTTCTCTAGAGGGAAGAGTAGAGAAGGGTTTCTCTATGTCTTGATCATTAGATGTCTAAAGGGTGTTTAGATTTCAGTTCTTTATCTAGGGTTGATAAAGGGTGATCTTTTGTAAGCTTTTAAAGAACATATTTTTGTTAATAGTGGAACTCTTGCCAAGGTTTGGTTAGAAGAAACTGAATGTAGCTTCTCTTGTTGAGGAGTGAACTGATTGAGTGTTTTTAGTTTAATATTTTTCTATTTTTCTTAACATATTATACTTCTATTGGAATTTTATTTCCTCACTATAACTCAATTTTTGTCTTAGGCAAACAAGTGGGCTTAATTGATAATTGTTGCTTATTTTCAGATTTTTTTTGCTTACTTGACATATCTTCCTTGTGAAGGACCTAAAGAGTTCTATAGAACTATAAATGGAGCATATGAGTAGTCCGTAGAAAGATAAGGAAATGATCTATGATTTTGTCAGAGATAAGTCGAGGCCAATTCTGTCATTTTGAGAGTCATTTTAGGCTTGAAAGTCAGAACCCTGCACTCGGGTTTGGGCTACGAATTGGTGTAATTAGTAATTAGTTAGATTATATGGGCCTAATCATGGCCCATCCTTTCCTACTGACTCAATCACTATATTTTAGTGCAATTAGTTAGTAAAGAGATAGACTTTTATTTTTTGAGCACAAACAAAATTTGTAGTTTCTTTTAGAAGTTTTCAGAATTAAAATTTTTCTCTCTTTTTCTCTCAAGTGTTCTTCATTGTTCTTTATTTTTCTTCTTCCTTTCATCTCTGTTCTTTTATTTTTCTCATACAAATTTTGTGGCTCTTACATTGATGATGATCATGGAAGGCTAAATAATCAATCAATCTAAGGATCCAGTCCAAGCAAGGAGAATTTGAGTTCTGGTTTGGTATTATAATTTCTATGTGAATGTTTATCCTCTTCTTCAATCATCTTTTCAATTTTCATGATTATGAATATGTTTAGGATTGAAAATGAATTATGTTATAGATTTATTTCCTAATTTTGAGTTTTAAGCATAGATTGTGTGGATGATATTTCAATTCGATTTGTGATTTCAATTGATTAAGGAGTTAATTTGATTGAACTATTTCTAATGATATTGAATGAACCTTTTTAATATGATCATTATATGAGAATTATGATAATTTGTATTGCTTGGTTTGGTGAGTTGGATTGATATTCTTAAATCTGTTTTACAACACCTTTAATCAATTCTGTTAGTTTCTGCATTTTTCTTCAATTCTTGTTTATGTTTCTGCAATTTTTATTCATTGCCTACAAACTGTTCGATTAAAATCCCCCTATTGTTTAATGGTGAATTGAAATTGGAACCAAATTAATCATGTCTCTGAGTCAACCTAGGTTAATCCTGTGCTACAGAATTAGCATAGTTTAATTATTTTATAGCGATTCGACAGTAGTTATCAAAACTGGCGTCGTTGCTGGGGATATGGTTCATTGTGTGCCAACTTTAGTCCATCATAGTTAGATAATAGTATAGGTACCATTGATATTAGGCATGGCAACGGGGGCGCCCCGCCCCGCCCCTCAAAACCACCCACGCCCCCGCCCTCGAAAACCAATGGGGCTAAAAAAATTGCCCCAGCCCCAGTCCCGCACCCGAACAGTTAAAAATTACTGTTAAAAATTTAATTTTAAACAATAGATATAGCATAAAATTTGATGGCCCTAAGGCCCAATGCCCATATACTCAAAAACAAGGTACATGCTGCGAGACATTTGTGATGTAATTAAGCCCTCCAATTTAATTATGTTTGGATGGTCAAGCCTACGCAGAACATGGATTTCCCTTGCCATAAACTTGAAACTCTCGGGATCAAGATTGTCAAAGCGTACTTTCTTCAATGCTACAAACTTTTGGTTAATCACATCCCGTGCCTTATATACAGTACTGTAAGTTCCTTGCCCAATCTACGTAATAGAATCTCATCTAATTCATTTAAAGAAAATGACTAGATAGTCAATGAAAAAGAACATCATAGAACAATACATAGACTCCTTCCTTCACCAATATAAGAAGTTTATACTCACAGAAACAAGATAAAATTAATCCACGATGACTAGTACACAAAACTGGTCACACAGTTTCAATATTCTACATAATCAAACTTCATTAACCATTTCAAATTGGATGTAGTATTCATTCCTCCAAGTGGTTACCAATGCCACTTCTCATCATATCACTTGCATTATCACCTGGATAAACCATTAAACCATAAACCAAAATTATAATATAAAGAAGAAACTCATCATTAAAAAATTGACATTCTTATATGGTATATACCTTCATCATCTGAAGCTATCTCATCAAAATACTTGTATCAAATATAACATAATGTAAATAATTAGTTATTAAATTAGAAATAAATAGTCATTTAATAAGATAACTAACTCAAGTATTCAAGACAATACCATCAGCTTCAGCACTCAATAACCAACTTCTAGTGCACATCAATGCCTCTAAAGTGGTCCAATGAAGTCGACTACGATGAGGACATAAAGTTTGACCACCGGTACTAAAAGCAGATTCAGAAGCTACTGTTGATACAGGAATAGCTAAGATATCCTTTGCAATAGCTTGAAGTGTTGGATACTTGAGACCATTCAACCTCCACCACAACAAAATATTAAAATCAGTGGATCTTGGTAAAACATCCTCTTCTAAATAATGATCCAACTCTGTTTTAGCATGAGAAATTTTGGCCTTTTTTCCTTGAAATATACTTATCAAATTCACATAATTCATCACATTCTTCATTATCACCTTTAGGTATTGGAGAGGTATGGAAGGAGCCATCGTTCATGTTGGACTGATAATCAGAAACCAAGTCATAACACAACTGTCTAATTTTACTAACTTGAGCAAAACAGTCATGTTCATACAATTTTTCATAATAATATTGCAACAACTCCATTTTGTATCTTGGATCCAAAATAATAGCAACTCCCATGATATCATAAATCACAGCCCAATATTTATCAAATTTGATCATCATGTTTTCTGCCATTTTTTGAATGATTTCATTAGGAGAAGTAACCCACTGCTTAATTGCCATGTTGATCTCACAAATCTTTGAAAAATACATGTTAGTTGTTGGTTGTTTAGAAGCAGAAAATATTTCCGTTACAGCATTAAACACTTTCAACTTCCCACACACATCCTTAGCAAATTGCCATTGTGAAGAACTTGGCAAGCAAGTATATTGGGACTCCCGTTGTTTCAACCGAGTAAACACAACTTCATATGATATAGCAATTTGAAACATTTTATAAGTTGAGTTCCACCTAGTTGGACAATCTAAAACCAAACTCTTAGTGCACGGGATTCTTAATTGTTTTGCTGTCTCCTCAAATTTTTCTTTCCTCTTTGGTGTGGCTGTACAAAATGCTACACCATCCCTAATTTTCTCTATCCCATCTTTCACAATTTCTAACCCATCTTTCAAATCAAGTTCAATATATGTGCACAACAACGCATATGAAGCAAAGTCCCATCCCTTAATAAATTTCCTAAGTGTAACTTATCTTTAATTTTGTCAATTATTCTATCATTTGTGCTACAATTATCCAGAGTGATTGTGGACAACTTTGTATCAATGTTCCAATCCATCAAACACTCAACTAACACATTACAAAGCTTTTCACTTGAGTGAGGAGCAGAAACATAAATGAACCTAAAATAAAATATAAATAGTTCAACAATTTTATCATGCAACAATTCAATAATGATATAAAAATTCAAATTTTTTAACATACCTCAAAATATGACTCTTTAATTTCCAAGAGGCATCTATATAATGAGCAGTCACAACCATATAACCCTTTTTTTGATTGCTTGCAGTCCACATGTCTGATGTGATGGCAACTCTTCCTTGAAGACTATCTGATAACTTCAAAGTTATTGATCTTTGTTCTTGATAAATTCTGAAAATTTCTTTTTTTAATTGTGTTTCTACAAGGAACTTGAAAGATAGGTTGTAAAGCTGTTGAGTATCTCCTAAAACCAACATGGTCCACAACGGAAAGTGGATACTCATGCATAATAATTGCATTTGCAAGCTCTATCCTTGCATTATCCGCATCATAAGTTCCTGTACCCAACTCTTGATTTCCATGAATAACCTTAGAAACGAGAAATGTTTGCCCTGTACTCCCTCTAGTGGCAATCTTATACTAAACACAAATTTGTTTATGCCCCCATAGGTGTGTTGTTCCATTTTTTTGATTTTCCTCCCAATAGTTTTGAACAATAATTGCATTGGGCCTTGTCTTGTCCATTAACTTTAACCTTTTTAAAATGCTGTCAAATCTCACTTTTAATTCTACTTGTTCCTGTTTGTGTTATCCGCTCCAAATTATCAGTTTTGTCTTCTGCTTCATGTAGCGGAATGGATTCATTGGGTGTTAATGAAGGGCCATGATCAGCAGAAGTTGGAGGAGTATAACCAACACCAGGAGAATGTGAAGGAGTATAGCCAGGAGCAGGAGTTGTATCTTCATGTCCACTTTGTTGATCTGCCATTTCTTTAGAAGCAATCAAACAAGAAACAAATTAATTAACTACAAGAAAATGCTATGGTAAATGAAACATGTAAAAAACTTAATTTAAGAAGCAGTCAAATAAGATAGATTTAACAATTGTTTTTATTTGTTTATTTGGTAATGAATGCCCTTCTTTGGCAGCAACACGCAAAAAGCAAGTGAATATTCATACTATCCATAGGTTAATTTAAAAAGTAACCACATATAAACTATAGCTCTGGACACATGTAAGCATGTGTTAAACTACATAATTTCAAAAATCTTCATATGACAATATCAACTGAGCAAAAGTTCAGAAGGCTAGAACACAATAATACATTGACACGGTCTATTCATAACATGAACTATTCATATACATTGACACATGTATATAACCTGCACACAATTATAGAGGACACAGAAATCTGCAGACACATTTCTAATCTCTAACAGTTAACAACTTCAAGACTTATAAATCAGGGTGCACTATACAATGATATTAATATTAGGTGTTCACTTAATCAGCCTATGATACTGACAAAAATAACAGAAAGCATCAAATGAATCAATACATATCTAAAATAATTCTCTAGAACTTTGTCCATAACAGTATTAAAACTCTAAAATAGCTTCATAACTTCGCCCTTTAGTATGAATCTTATCTGAAATCAGCTTTATACCTTAGTTCCAGCTGTTTGGCCTTCAATTGTTCTAGGGTAAAGGAAGGTTTAGGAGCCTCAATTTTGGTGTTGGCAGGTACCTGAGTGAATCATTAATCAGCAAGTTAGGAACTAGAGTTTGTGACTTAATGGTGTATTGAAAATATCCTAAAAATTGACTGCTTATTACATGTATCGTAGATCTAGAGACTGTCACACGTATAATGAAATAGTATAGGCAAAATAGAGGGCCTGTTTCATTCAATTTTAGTTTTCAGTTTTTAAAAACTATTTTTAAATCAATTCTAGAAATCTGTTTTTGAAAAGAGAATTTAAAAAATAACTTTCCATAATTTTATTTTGAAAACTCTTTTACAAATGAGAAAATAGAAAAACTTGAGTTGAGGTAAGCAGATTTAAAAACCAGTAAGTTAATGTTCTTAAGATTCTTTAAATTTCCCCAATGAAGATAGCAGCAAATATAGAATTCAATGACATTGTGATGAAAATCAACATGAACTAAATTACTTCTTTAGCTTCACACGCAACATGTTGCTGGGCTGGGAAAATGACTACGAATTGAAGCAATTGAAACCAAACAAATGGAGCTTTAGGCCTGTTTCATTTAGTTTTAGTTTTCAGTTTTTAAAAACTATTTTGTAAATCAATTCTAGAAATCTGTTTTTGAAAAGAGAATTTAAAAAATAACTTTCCATAATTTTATTTTGAAAACTCTTTTACAAATGAGAAAATAGAAAAACTTGAGTTGAGGTAAGCAGATTTAAAAACCAGTAAGTTAAGTGTTTTTAAGATTCTTTAAATTTCCCCAATGAAGATAGCAGCAAATATAGAATTCAATGACATTGTGATGAAATCAACATGAACTAAATTACTTCTTTAGCTTCACACGCAACATGTTGCTGGGCTGGGAAAATGACTATGAATTCAAGCAATTGAAACCAAACAAATGGAGCTTTAGGGTCTGTTTCAATTAGTTTTAGTTTTCAGTTTTTAAAAACTATTTTGTAAATCAATTCTAGAAATCTGTTTTTGAAAAGAGAATTTAAAAAATAATTGTTCCATAATTTTATTTTGAAAACTATTTTAAAAATGAGAAAATAGAAAAACTTGTTTGTTAAATTGATTTTCAAAACTTGTCTTTAAAACTAAAAAAGATAAAAAAATTGTTTGATTATTAATTTCTTTTTATGAATTTTTTAACTAATTGAAGAAGTTATATACAGAAGGATTAAAACTAAATACTTTTAAATAATATAAAAGTATAAGGATGAATATAGTCTGGAGAATAATGGCAGAACCAATTTTAGGTATCACTTTGAATTATACACAAATTATATTAGAGTTTGAAATATATAGTTCCTAAAATCGATTCACAGAATCCAAAAACAAAACCAAGTCCAATAAGCCATTCAAGTTTTTCATCGAACATATTGTGTGCAGTGGTAGCAGCAGACAAAGAACAATGCCACAATTATTGGTCGTGAGCCACAATTTCTTATTAATGGAGTTAAGAAACCCAAATGACAAATTTGAAATCATTCCAAAAACCAAATTACCAAACAAATACTAGGCACCAAACTAAACGCCTATTATTTTCTACACAGAGAATCATTCGCTAATCGCTAGCTTAACATTTTCTCCCCCAACCACACTAATCATAACCAGAAGATAATAACAACAAAAATGATTATTGGGCAGCAAGAAAATTACTGGGATTCAGATTTGAGTGCTTACCGACGATGTGTTGACAGCACTGTGTAATGCCCCGTACGCATCCGGTGCATTAACATTGATTTATGGTTATTAAGCGCAGTGATTATCACAGATAATTAATTCGGAAGCAATAAACAAAATGACGTCATCAAACGTCATTAACAACACCCACTGTACATCATATATGGTGAATTCTCATAATATACAATGTATATCTCAAAACTATACAAAATCCCTATCAGGGTACAAAACAATAGGCATATATCAAAATGTAGAGCTAACATGCTCTCAACCCTATGCCTAAGGTTCTCACAGAACCTATCCCTGCTCGGGCCTCTTGCCCTGGGATCTCTCAGTAGCTCCCTGAGTATCACCTGCAAAACATAAACTCAAGACCCTTGGAGGTCTTTCTTCCCCCTGGTTCGCTTCTATGCATATAATATCAAAATTGGCATTACAACTAGCCATCATAGCTCTCAAGTCATAACAACACATATACACATGTCTCAAGGGTTTATTAGTACCCTTTTTATAAAACGCATCAATATCATTTAGCCAGTACGGCCCTCAACAGTTCACAACATATCACATGTATATTTTAACTCAGATACAACATATACAAAGATAGATATATTATATTCCTTGAGAAATATCATCTGCAACAAGTACATTCTCCAAGGATTTACTCACATATATAAATATATCTATACCGTATTGCCTGGGAAAAGATCATCTGCAACAGGTATCTTATTCCAGGACGCACTCAGACATATATGGCACTTCCGAGAGAAGCTCATCTACAACAGGTGCATTCTCTCAGGTTTTATCACATACACACATATATTGACCACTTAGAGTTGTTCCACGTAACTCTGGCTCTAAGGGAAGTCCATATTTAGTCCGTTCTACTAGCCAGAGAAAATCTCATCAATCAACACACATAGCCTCAATCCATGTATATCAAGTACATGTTTTCAATCAAAATAGTAACATACAATTTCGATATACATGCATCAATTCATAGAATAACCATCACTCCCTCTGGAGTATGGTGGAACACAATCAAGAGGAAACACTCCCAAGAACAAAGAGCTTACCTGCTCTCAGCGCTACACCAGTTCTCCCGACTTCATGGTCACAACCACCAGCAATGTCTGTATCACGTCGTACACAAGGCATACAAACAGTCAATCAATAACGGTCCTCAACCGTTAGAAAAAAAGGAAATGCTATTCCTTTCCATTTAAACCTCTTTGTCTTCTATCTTAAAGTTATCAGAACTAACTACCTTATAGACGATTCACAGACCCTTAGCAGGATCTATCTCAGCCTAACCAAGGTACTAGAGTCACTCTAAGACTCTGCATAAACCAATTCCATGTCCTAACTAGACCATATTTCAATGATTATCAATTTCATCAAAATGGTTATTTCAACACGTTTTCACCGTTTATATGGTCTCCTAAACATATTTTGTAAAAGAATCTAGGCTCATACGTATCATAATACCCTCCATTTAACCAACATTCTTCCTACTCATGCATCTATCAGAGCCAAAACCAAACTTCATCGATAGTCATGATTCAAAGTTCAATATTCATCAGAACAGCCTCCTGAGCATGCTTTTCTAAAGAATCTAAGCCTAATTCCAGCCCTAACACAAATGGGTTACTATTCATCCCATTACCAATCTCACAAATCAATTGGTAAAACTCAAGTTTCTTACCTCTAAACTGTTGAGGAAGACTGAAAGATCACTTTCCCAAGCTTTAGCATCCTTGAATCGCCTTCTGTCCCTTCCAAATCCCAGTTTTACAAAGTTCCCTAGAGAAAGGGATCTCTCCTTTGAAGGTTTTTAAGGAAAAGAGATGAATGATTCTGGCTTAGAGGAGGATTCCTACAAGTTTCATGTTGGGAGCTAAAGGTTTTGGCCAAAGAATGAAGAATTATGAAGCTTTCAAGGTCCATCAATGGTGGAGCACGTCCAGAGGAAGAAGAAAGGGAAGATTCTGGCGCTATTCGCGCCAAGTTACAGCATTTGTGGCGCTAACCGCGCCAATCTGGCGCTACTCGCGCCAAATTTCAGTACCTATGGCGCTACTCGCACCAGAATTTTAGTCGTCGCTAAATACGTCGCTAACGGATTTTTATTAGGTGATGCAAGTAAAGTAAAATAACAAAAATGAAAATATTTCATCATTCTTAACATTCTATATTCAATTAATATTTACCACGCATAAATCATCGTCTATTCTTATTGATGCACACTAAGTTACCTTGAATCGATCCCTCGCATTCAAGTTCTAAGGATATTTTACTCCATATCGATCCCTCGCATATTTAAGTAAATACCCCAGCGTTAAGAACTATAATCACGTGCTTTTATGCAATCAAAATGTTATGCTCTATTCCTAGCAACGTAACGTAATGAGTAAATTCATTCAGTTCAAACCCTAAGATTACTTTCCAGTCTCACTTAGGATTTAAGTTCGTGATACTAGTGATCAAGTAGGATCAAGCATTAAGCGCAGAATGAAACTACCAATAAGAAATAGAACGATTCATGCATGAATATTAAAAGAAGTATAGGGTTAAGAAGATTAC